>JAOEHX010008793.1:0-14786 GCA_025448015.1 Bolborhynchus lineola
AAATATTTTATATGTAACCTTACCATTTCTAAGGAAACAATAGAAATGGAAAACAGATAGAACATGAGTTCAACAAGTACATGTACATTTGCAAGTAAAATGCAAAAGTATTTTAAAATATGTACTTTTCACATACTTTAGAAAATCATTTGGAATCTGTCAGCTGGCATTTACATGCCTTATTGAAACAATGCATCTGATGACCAATAAGCTTCACAGGCAGTTAAAGGGCAGCAGAATTTTACATTCAGTGACCACCTACAAATCTTTTTCTAAAGATACAGGTTAGGCTGAATGCACTTGCAGCGTACCCACATATTTTAAAACTGAAAGATTGGGCTAATTCTTAATATTTGAGCTTAGAAAGAACAGCTGTAGTTTTAGGCTGCAGGATGAGGAGGTTAGTGTCCTTTTGTAGAGATAGAGAGATGCAGAAAGTAGGACAACAGTGGGGGAAAAAAATAATCCTAGGTACTCTCATTTATTTCAGTAATTGTAAATACCATTGAATAAAAGGTCAGTTCATGACCCTCAACTTTTTCTGCTTTCCCCTCCTCTTCTGTGACTGTCTTCAAAACACTTTTAAATCCATTTAACTTCTGCTTTCCACTACTCCAGATGTACAGTTTGGATGAGGAGCACACTGGAAGTTAAAAGCATCCTCTGCCATTTGCTATCTGCTGTAGAGATCAGCTGTACATCTGTATGGCAACAAAAATATGGAATTGGATGCGAATGCCGCTAAGAACATTTCTGATTTTAACAATGGAAATTAAATAACAGCTTCACAAGAATTAGGGTTGCCTCGAATCTTCTTGCACATCTCCAAACCACAGAGTTCAGCAAAACTCACATATTTTAACATGTGTTTTAAATATCTCACTCTTTACTTCTTTAAGTTCTGCTCTGATAGTTTATAAGATACATTCTGACTTTGTCTTTTTAGAGCATGATACTTAAGCCAGCCTAGGTCAAACTATCATCACATCTGTTACTAGGTGATACACCTCGTCTAAAAACATGGCTGGTCTAGCAGAAACAGTATTACATGTATAATACATACACAATGTGCATTTACATGTATGACATTTTTCAAGCCCTTTGCCTTTACAAACAAGATACCATGTTTGTGTCTGTAAGACATGCTAGTTTTTCCAACAGATAAATGCAGCAGTAAGGAACAGTTCAGTTGGTTTTTGTTTTTACCTTAGCTCTGTAACTCCTATCTTTTAGAGCTTTGAGTTTTGCTGAATATGATGTTCCCAAATGATAATAGTAGGCAATCACATTGTCTTAACATGGTATTTGTCAGGGTGTTTATTGGAGCAAAAGGGGATGTTCCTCCTGCATTAATAAATCAAGCAAGCTTGCGTGGCAAGAGGCTATTGATTTTTATCCCTATAATATTTCAGCTAAAATGAGGACTGCAGCGAATCTCTCAATTATCGCTACACACTGTACTTTAGATCATGCTACAGAGGAGTCTCGGAGTGCAAATGGAGTGAAACTAAACAGGAAGATGCACAACAGGAACATATCTAACATGCTGCAAGTGGACATTCAGTTAATGGGTCTAAAACTACAGCTAGTCCAAAGACCAGTTGCTGCTCTAAACATAGTCAGAGAGCAATCTATTCCCTATATAAGTGGTGATCTCCCCAGCTGAGGTTTGAAGTATGTTTTAAAACAGCAGCCAGTATGAGGAAACTGTCACTGGAAGCAAATAGAGTTTTAAAGGATTGAGCCAAATCTCATTAAAGTTGCTGGATGATTTTAATCAATTTCAGTGGGTTTGCACTGCACCTAGAAGCTCCAGGTCTGGCTGCTTTCTGTTGTCTGATAGCATTCAATAATCTTCAAAAAACACAGTAAGAACCCAGTAAGGGAAATTCTCTGTATGAGTTAAAGAAGCGATTTGAGTAGAGAACATAGTCATAACTCTTACTTACACAGATTGTTTCATTTAACAGGATATGAGAGAAGATTAATATATATTCCCTCATCTAGAAGAACATATAGCTTAGAAGCATCTGAAAAAGTAAAATAATTCTCAAGAAATCCCAGAGGACTCATTACATATGACTGACTTTAACAGATTACTTCTAAGATAAACCCAAATATTTTGGTATAAATATAGCCAATATAACCAAATATTTACTTATTAGGATTTTTCATTTTCACAAATTATTAGATGGGTAACCACATTTCTTTCATCTGCTGTTGTGCTCAGAAGTCTTCTGATGGGAGAGCACTGGTGAAATCTCTCCAGAGCAGTAAGTTTTATGATCAATTAGGGTAAAGTTGGCAATTCATTATTCTCACTTCTACATTTCAAGCTTTTTGTAGACTCTTGGAAGTACTTCTACACTGATTAACTGTAACCTGCACTTTAAATACTGTCACTAGAAACTTTGGCCAGCACTTCAAAAAAAAAAAAAAAAAAAAGAGGTTAATATAATGAGTTAATTTGGCAGGTCTGAGCTAAAGTGCCTTAACCTAAACATAGTTCCCTTGAGTACTTCTCAGGGACAAAATCTGGTTTCATCCTTTGTCTTGATTTTCTCAGCACTCCTAACTTCACAGGCAGGTTTCTAAGTAGTGCTTTAAGCTAAAAGTCCTAGGTATGTTGTTGTAAGAACCAGGTAGAATCAGGAAACAGCCATGCACGCCATAAAGGCCTAGCATGCTATATTAAATGTGTACTGTTTATTTACTGAGTACAGCCCTTCCTTTATTTGCATTCTTTACCAAGAGATGTTTCCCTGAACCCTCTGGTTCATGCTGTATTGATCGAGCTGGAGATGTCAACCATTTCTACATGTTTAAATGTTTGGATTGAACAGATGATACTCAGACTGGTTTCTGTGGTGTCACTGGCAGTAGGTAGCTGTTGCCAAAGTTTACATATGACGTGTCTGTGTACAAAACAGCTCTCTCGGTGATAATGAGGTCATAGTCAATTGGTCATGTAGCATAAGCATAACCTTCCTGATTCAGTGCCAACCTCTGAACTATCGCAGTTATTTCTATAGTGTTGTTTCTTTATTTTCAAATTACACAGGCCTGCTCTTTTTAAACTTCTTTCACTTTTCAGTAACTGGTGGAAGCACCAAGCAGCAGAGCATTGTTTAGAATGAATTCAAAACTGTCCTTGCATCTTCTTTTCCTTTTTCCCGTACATTACTGGATTCCAGAATTCTCACTCCTGCCAGTTGTGCCTCTGCAGTCAATAGATGTAATATACTGCTCAGGAAAAGTACAACTATTAGAAGCTGTCTATTTTTTCTTAAATTTCCAGTGTATTTTACAGTTTTTTGTATTATCAAAAGTAGAAAAGTAGGAAATAATTCCACTGAAGATGTTTTATCATTTAGCACTGAAACATGGTTTCATCTAAGTGGTAGAAAGTTGCCTGCTTTCAGTTAGCTGAGATTCAGGACTTAAATGGCACAAGGGTTTGAATTTGTGGTTTCTTCTGAATTTTGTGTGCATTTTTGTTCTTTCCAGTAGGTCAATATATTGCTCCTTCTGTTACTGGTGGCACACCTTGGAAGTGAAAAAGTGGATGCCAATAAATTGTTTTCATCCAAATAATCTATTGCACATCTTTAGCAAGATGTTTCTACTATTTCTAAGAAAATATTCACAAAATGCAAAGCACGCAGCACACTGTGAAGATAGGAAGGTGGAAAATATTTTACTTTGGAGGAATATTCAGATATTGTTTTACTGATCTGTACAAATTACAGTTAAATATCTGTGGCTATAAAGGAGAGCTCTCATACAAAATTCACATATAAAATCCATAAGGAGTTAATTGCTCATAAAATATTCCCAGCAAAAACTTTGCCATATAAAGGTTTCTCATGTATAGGAAAAGTTAATGATAAAGTTTCAGTAATGTCTTAATGACATAAAAGTTAAACTCCCTTTCAAAAAAGAGGTTACAGTGTATGTTGAAAGCATAAATACCAGCAGCTTGCAGAAATCACAGCAGAATGTTTAGCCTACTGAATTAAGGTTTCTAACTTCACCCAGCTTGATTAACTGGCTAATCTCCTCAGGCTTCCTGTATAATTAATGGAGATAAATAGCTTTCTTCCAGTGCCGATCAACGGCAAGAACCGAATTTAAGTGCTTGAATTGCCCAGTGAAGGAACCTATTTCTCTTCACTGACAATAAAGAAACAGAGCTGGCTAAGTTAGGTTTGGTTAAAAACGCTCTTTAGTTTCCTAAGGGCTCAGGTTCCTGGAAGCGGAACTTCAGTCTTATAGCCACTTAAAGTTTTTATGCAAGTTTTTCCTTAGGGCTGGTCAAACAATTTAGATAGAATTCATCAAATAACTGCTTGTTTATATAGAATTATTTAAATGTTGAATATAACAAAAGTTACCCAATTAGTTAGGAGCTGCTTTCTGAGTTTCGCCATGTCTTCTTTAGCAAGTGGTATTGTAGTTGTCTCATCACTTAAATCAAATATATTTTCCTATTTCTGATGAAGTGGGCAGTATATGCTTTTTGTTATGCAAATCTGTGTTAAGACCTCAAATAAATTTTCTCCCCACATGGATCTCAATAAAATACTCATGAGAAATTAACAATGACATGAAGATGACTAGCCCAAAATGATAATTGTGAAAAACCTTTCTATTGTTGTCTCCCTACATAAGAAAAATGAGTTCTTCCTGATTAGAATGTTTACTATCCATTAATTTTCCCACAAAAGAAGATTTAGAGTCTGAAAGCATTAGTAAGATTGTGCAAACAGTAGTGATGGATTTTGTTAATGCAGAAGCCCAAAGCACATTCTACTGATTGAGTGTATATTTCTGAGTTGTGATGTAGAAGTCCAAATTAACTATAGAAATGTGGTTGGTTGTTAGAATTTTGACCTCAGCATCCAAATGAGTATTTAGAGGTGATATCTCTTGTTATGGCTTCCAACAGAACAAACTCACTCCTCCTCTTCCTTTTAAACCCATTTGTACAATCACATCTAGTTTCCATCATCCTTCAGATGATTCTTTTTGGGAAAAAAAAAAAGTTCTCCTTTCAAAACATCTGCATAAACTGCCTCTAATTAGTTTGTTCACTTAGCTTGAGAAAAGATGTTTTTTAAACAGGACTGCAGCTTTATCAAAGGATTTAGAGAACTATTTCAGAATCACTGAGCTTATTCAACAGATAGATATGCAGATTTTATGAACCTTCATTTTTAGTCTCCATATGTTATTACCAATGTCATTGGTAAAGCAACTGTTGCTGTTAGCAGCTAGTAGGAATTCTAGGATTTTTATGGAACTGAAAAACTTACCCTGAAAAAGGGTTCTTTTTTTGCTTCTTTATTATTGTTGTTATTGTTGTTAGTATTTCAATTATCCTTTTCCCCCCATTTTTTCCCATTTCTCTCATTTTTCCCATTAGCCAAGTGAAGCAGAATTATCTTGCTTTCTCTTCATATCATTATGATTTTTGCCATAAAATCCTTCTTAGTGGTTCTTTATAGTGTTGTTAGTGAAAGGAAGAGTTTGTTTACCTTTTGTTTCTGTGGTTAGAAGACTTCCTTTTGGAGAAAAGAGAGGGAAGGTATGCTGAGAAAGGAAGGAAAGAAGGCAGCAAAATTAAGGATGAAAATCCTCTCAGAACCCATTTAGGTATCTCTAGTGGTATGAGGGTGAATGTGAAGTAGAACACAGCACACTGGCACTTCAGATGTCATGCCAAATGTTGCATTAAGTTACATCACTGACTGAAAACACATCTGTTTTATTTCAAATGTGTAGTGCACTTTGCTAAATGCTTTTTTCTCCTCTCTAGCTCCATCTGATGGAAATACTTCAGTACATGACTCTCCAGATGTGACAGAATCATAATGTATGTTTACCCGTGTTTTGTATTTTCTTAAAGTCATAAGTCAGATCTCATGTGGTATTAAAAATATGTGTATATTCATGTACTAAAGTATAAATATTAGGGAAAACTTCAAACAGCATAAATAACAGCATGGGCAAGTGACCAATCTGTATTAGATCTCTTTTTCAAACAATAATTTTCAGTAAAAAGTAGAAAATGCTGTAGAAACCTACACAGCAATGAGAAACACAGCTAGAGTGTCTGCTATCTGGTTTCATTCTCACAAAGCTGTTAAACATTGCAAAAAATGTCTCCTCTTATCTGCCTTTTTTGTAAAATATTTTGATTTGCCAATTAAGGAGAGAAAGAGAACCTCTTGGAAGGCTAAACTGTAATTCAGAAGAGAAGGAAAAGATAAAGGAAAATAGCCAAGTAGCCCAGCTATTAGATTCTCTTCTTTTGTGAGTCCAGGATTTGGAGACTTTTCTTCGCCTCAAAATTAGTTTTCTTGTTTGTTACAGACTTTTGTTCTGGTTTTTTGTTTTTGCGTGGAACTATCCTCTTCTTGCATCAATCACAGAAACTATCAAAATTCCATGTCTGTGGTTATCCTATAAATTATGTGGCAATATTGGAGGGAAAATGAATCAAAACCTGTGTAAACTGTGTTCTTTCTTTTGTTTCAGAATATCCTGTTCCCTATGGCTTAGAAAAAAATTTGTGTCCAAGGCATCACCATGCCATGTCTCTTGTCTGACAGCACAAAGTGTTAGGTTTGTGATTTGTTACATTCAGAAAGGACAGTCAAATTTCTTGAAGACAAGCTTCTTTTTTCACAGAGCTAGGTCTCTCATGTTTGACGTGTTTCCTAAATGAGTATCAGCAGATGACACTTAACTGGTGTTTATGAAAGGAATGACCAGCTGGCTTATTGTTGGAGGACATACCCAGGTTGGCTATGAAAGCGAAGGCCCAAATGGGCCAGATGTTTTCCATCATAGTGCACTCTCAAAGTATGCTCTTATGCCTGAACAAACCCCACACATCAAGCAGTAATCGTGCCCTGATTTCCGTTCTAATGCACATTGCAGCATGAAATAAGTTACATTCCATCTTGTTGACACAGCGTGCTTCAGCTGCTGGTGTGGCAAGTTGTTTCTTCACTGAAGCTGAACTAAGAAATGTCTGGCTTTATTAGCTTATGTTATTACTGTTTTCTTGGCAGTTCCTCACAATGGCACTTGTATGGCGCCATGAGAATGTGAGTATTCAGAGCACTGAAAATACATTAACGAAAGAAATCACAAACATACATATACTTCCAGGAAGTTATTTTGGGACAAAACTCAGGGACAATATAGCCTGTTCAGCAGCAAGCAGGGGGTTAACTTCACGTGACTACATTTAGCTTCTCCAGCAGTAGAAGAAACAGAGAAAACTGCTAGAGGCCAATTAAGCTCTCTGGACTGTAATAAAAGAAGAGACAACAGACATCCTCCTCGGACATTAACCCCTTATCCATGGTCTTACCTATGTGTACCTTCTAGTCTAACTTGGGTTAATCGATTATGCTTTCTCTATACTCCATAGCTTAAATGTGTGGGAGCAATCAACTCACTTAGCTTGTTTGGCTTTTTCTGCCTTAGGTCCCAAAATTTAGTGTTCCTTTTTAAATACTGTCTCATCTTTAAGATGAGGGCCACAGAATATTCTGTATCAGCTTAACATACATAGAGTAAAAACTTAGGCACTCTTGAAAGATAAAAACTATAATTTGAGCCTTCCCAGGATAAACTAGTGCTGAAATTTCTACTTTCTTGTCAAATTCTCTGGCTGTTTTCCATACTACTTTGTAAAAAAGGGCCTCCTTTTACCTTCTGCTTTTTGAATAAGTGGGTGATTTTTGTGTAGAGTGCAATACATCCTGTGTTTTATTTCTCTATAGTACTGTGAGATTGGGTCATGGAGGAACTTGGATAGAGAACTTAGGCACAGGCACTCTTTATGAGTCTCAAATAGTTCAGATAAGAGACAGGTACCAAAAAACCATTCAGTTTATCCAAATTATGTCTAAGTGTTGGTTGCAGATAATAGCAGAACTTAAAAAAAAAAAATATGGAAAACAGTGTTCTTTGCCCTGTATTCTTATAATTATGCTGGGTTTTTAATGAACCAGCCGTTTGGTTTTATTTGCATTAGTCTGTATTTTCTCGTTTCTCATTTATTGGAAAGGAGAAGCATTTGGCTTCACCACTGGCTTTCATTTGGATTCTTTTATTCCTGCTGAACTATTGCAGTTTTATCAAAGACACTAATAAGGTGGAGGTAACAAGTCTTTACACTTGTATGTCAGTTTTCTTGTACAAGTTCATATAGCTGTCTTCTGCAAAGTACATCTGAGCTGAAGCTCAAAATGTTGGAGTCCTGTAAACAAAATGCTAGTTTTACCAGTACCTGGAGAAATTGTCTCCATTTTCTATTTGCACAGCCCTTCTTCCACTGCTGCTGGTAAGAGGGTAAGAAAAATGTAAATGGAGATGGTCCTCCCTTCTGCAATTATTGCTGCCATACTGGTCACTGAAGGAGCAGAAAGTCCACCTTTGCAGAGCTCTCTTCCCTCTTACTCTTCTTTCTTTTCTGTAAAGATAGCAATAGGCCCCTTCCCAGGAAGATAAAAGATTTGAAAAAAAAAAAAGGAGGAAAGCAGAGGTTGCTTAGGGAGTGGAGAATGAGAACTACATGGCTTAAGGAGTCTTAGGTGGGATTTCATATGCAAGAGAACTGGGGAAACTCAGGGGGATCCCAGTTCAGGGTACAGTGAGAAAGTGAAAGAATCCTCTACAGAGCCCTTAACATCTGCTGAAACATTGTAACCCTTCTGCTATGTAATCTCCCCAACTCTCATTACTCCCCGAAAATACCTTTCTTCTCTCATTCCCCAGCCCAGATTCCACTACCTCCTTCCACATCTTCCCTTAAAGGCTGCAGAGGTCTGATGCAATTGAATCCCACTTGTGCAGAAGTTCCAGCCTGAGCAGTCTACACACACGGATCAGATTTCTGGATCAAGGCCTAAGACTGAAACTGTGGCCAAATATTTCCTGCTTCACGTGAGACCCCACAGTGCATAGCTGTGTCCTGGCACAGTGCATTAACTTGGCAAAGTTGAAAATCATGTTTCTCCTTAAAACTAATTTTGTCCTATGAAATATCCATTGAAAATGGTACTAGCTTTTGATTGATTGTGGTTAAGCATGGCCGCTGGTAATCCTGTTTGGCTTTGTGTTCTTCTTTTTACTTGGGGAAAAATGTAAGAGAGACACTACAGTTTCCATTACTACTATTTTTCAGCTGTTATTTCTGTGTTGGCGAAATTTGAACAATGACTGCAATCCAGAAATGGGCTATTCCATTTTACTATTTGCAAAAAAGTGCACTGCTCACACTTGGATTCAGGCAATTTTCCTGAATTTGTATAAAATAGCTTACAAAATTTTGAGTGCCAAGGACACTGAAGGAATTCTTCCTGCATTCAAGAACTGAGTATATACGAGCTTTTTATTATGCACAGTGGTTTCAAAATACCTTTAATTCTTGTAGATTATTAATTTCACTCCACAAATTTAATTTTGTTCTGTAAAATTGCTGTATGCCAAAGCAATATCTCTCTTTTGCTTTAGCCTTTAAAGAAATAACTTTGTGTCTTATTTGGGTCATTATAGCCCAGCATTTCTTTTCCCCTCTGAGGCTGGGGAAAAAGAAGTATGGGCTTCCTAGACAGGGCAAAAATGTGGAGAGAACAATGGGAGGGAGGTTCAGGCTCTGCAGCACTCTTTAATATGTATGCTCGCAGAAGGTATATAGGTCTTCTGAGAGAGGACTTAGGACTTTGCAGAGAGTGGCTGGTGAAGCCAACCACTCTGAAAGATTTTTCTAATCCAGTACAGACAAATTTATGCAGTGACCTAGTGAAATAATGTTAAATATCAGGAGAAAGACTGATTAGAGAAACTAAGGAGATGTAAATGAAAGACAAGCAAGCCATTTGCAATTTTGGAGCCTTTTCCCTTAAATAACCTCACAAGGAATTTTTCATCTAAGTATGGTTACGTTCTGTGATTGCTCTCGTAAGAGAAAGAAATCAGTCATCAACTGGTTCATTAAAAATACCCCTGATGATACAAAGTTCAAGAAGCTTTTTCCAGATAGCTGAAATGGAAATATATTTTGACTTGTAAAAATCTCCATAATTACCAAAAATTTTAGAAACAATTGGTATTTGTTTGTCAGTTGCAGAGAATCAGCATTACATTCCTTCTGTATTTAAAAATCTATAGTAATGCTACTGCCAGTCATTACTGTTTTAATGCTGTTTATTTTGCTACATTATCCAGCGTGTTTGAACACCACCAGCCTAGGCATTTAATCAGAGCCTGTCTCTCTGTAATGATCTGAGAACTGATGAAATACTGTCTGGAAAGACCATGTTATTTAATCTTTGAGAATGGAGTGCAGATTTATTATTTTTTTTGAAGTGGAGCACTAAAATGAAGCAATCCACACTGTAACTTATTTCGGTATTGATTCTGACACAGAAGTGACATTGCATTTATTTATAAACTAAAGTAAATTTTCTGATTTAATGTTTGCTTTCATCAAAATTAAAATTATTTGAGGAAAACAAAGGGATTTTAGGAATTAATATATATTAATATTAATATAAGTTACTTTAACATGATAATTACCTTCTTTAAATATATATAGGAAGAAAAATCAGTTTTTTACATACTTGAACTTCAGTAGTTAAGTAGTATAAAACAGGGCTAATAAACATAGCAAACCGTAAGTAAACTATTTTTCAGAATTAAGCAAATTGAGACACATTGCAATTATAGTTGTAGTGGCTAAAAGATTTAGCCTATCATGTTACTCAAGTTATTTAACTGCAGGAAAAATTTAAAAGAAAATTTTGTGGGTTTAAATTATTCTTTTATATAACCATGTATTAAAAAATAATTATCAAGGTAGCTCAGAAAACTTTACTACTCTTTTGCTAGAATTACAGCTGAGAGCACTTGAGCATGTTAAGTACAATCTCAGAGTTTTAGGATTATCAGCCCAATCTTATGAGTGAGTTTGCTCCACTAATAAAAAGCTGAATTTCCTGATCTTTTCCCACTTGAAAAGAAGGTGAAAGGGAAATACTTCAGATACTAGAAAGGAAGGCTGTAGCTGCAAGGATTTTTTCCTAAAGTTCCCACTCTGGCCTTTAAACAAACCCAAAGCAAGTTTAGTTCCAGGAACAGCCAATAACTGCAAACTTTTATAAATCAAAAGATGCAGGATTAGTGCAGTTACACTCTCAAACAAAGCATTTTGTTCACCCCATTATACCAGGTCGTAATTCTTGGTTTGTTTACGGAATCTAAAACTGTGGGTTTGGACCCTGGTGAAGTCAAACTTAAAACTGTGCTGGAGTTAAGATCAAATCAGGATCACTATCCTTTCATGAATGTACATCTTTAAATAGATTTTGGATTCCTGTGGCTAGATTCTCTGGACTAAATGAGCTGCCCTTGGCAAAGGACTGGAAAATGGAAGAGGAAGTGAAGGCTTTAAAGCATTTGTGGTTCTCTCCTCTCCATGCTGGCTGACAGTCAATCCAGTTCCAATTCAGTGTGCTCAGATGCCCCTGGCCTCCATAAGCTAATTTGCCAGCCAGCAACTGCTGCAGGAAAAAAGGCAAGAGCTACTTGATTTTCCACATGAGGATGGGGCAAAAGAGGCTGATCTTGGCCAAGATCCTGACCTTCTGCCTAAAAGTTACCTATTTCTCTAAAGGAACAAGACATTAAGAATCTCTTTGCTTGCAGAGACTGAGTTAATATTACCATTAGGAAAAAGATCTTATTGCAAGCTGAACACAATTTTATGTCAGGTTTATGAAGAAATTTGGAGGGACAGAAGATCAACAGGGGGATTTAGGAAAGAACAGATCAGATGTGAGGATGCCAGGCACTGATTAAAACTGTTGTCAACAGGATAAGAAGGTCGTGTAGTTAACAATAATGTATGTTGCTTATAACTTAATGAGCAGAGAGCTATAACTCGTATTTGACAAATGAGTGCTGACTATAGTGTACATCATTTTGAATGCCTTGCTTTCTAGGAGCATCTAAGAGGAGAGATGTTTAAATATACTAAACATGATGACTGCATATGTTAGTGAAAGTTTTCATCTTGTGAACCTAAGAACAGCAAGGTCCCAGGGTCTAAAGTTTGAAATAAAGTGGCATCACATCTAAAAATCTCACCCTCACCCTACCTGCCTTACTGTCTCTTTTTGTAAAGTAAATATTTTTATATACTTCTATATAGTTTGTGTATACTTTCAATTGTATTTGAAGATACTTCAGATATGTGCAGAAAAGTACCAAAAAAATGTGACAAGTATGTGATAAAAATTGCATACAGCTGTTTTTAACCTCCATCTGCTAAGCTGACAAAAATTGTGTGGTCTGTTGGGTACAAACACATGAGTGCAGTGTTTATTGTCCAAGCCTGGATGAAGAATCCTACAATGAATCCTAAAACTCTGTTGTCTGAAAAGAGAAAAAGGAATTAGACACAGCCCAATAGACAACTCACATTGATACAGAAGTTTTACAATGTTTTGGAACATGTATCTCCATAGAAAAAGTTACTAGGTAAGAAATAATGTTTGTATTAAATAGAAAAATGAATGAGCTTGTTGATACCACAATTATTCCTTTATCCTTCACAGGCAGAATACAGACAGATAAAAACAGTCTTGAAGCAAACACAGTTGCTTCAGTCAGATTCATAGTCTCCCCCACGCTGTTTTCCTTTAAAATTGATTTATTCTTGGATTACTTTCCGAGGCCTTTTAAAAGGTTTGAACCATGATTTGAAAACACAGAAGAGTCAATAAATAAGTGAATGTATTCTTATGGCAGATACATTTTTTTCTTGAAGTTTAGAGCCAAAAGCAGTATCATTTGTAAGTTAAAGTCTTTGCTATTTTTGCTATGCTTCTTATTTGTTAGCTGGATTTTCAACAGCAATGAAAAGAGGGATTTTCAAAATGGAGGTATGAGAACATAAAACTAGCAATAAAATGCAACTTCTCTTTAAAGAAATCCTTCAAAATGTATTTGTTTTTAATTTAGGGTATCAAATTCCTACCTTTCATTCTTCAGAGCATAAAAGTTAACCAAATGTTGCAGATAGGCCATTACAAAATGTTTTTCTCCCTCTACATGGATAAATTTTTGTACCATGCAGTGCACTGTGCAATGTTTCATTGCAGTGCAAAATGGATTTCTGTGGCTATGGGGCCTCTGCTTGAGTGGGAAATCCTTCCTTACTCTCTGATGATTTTGTGAAGCAGGATCTGTTTCTGCCAAACCAGTAATGGCCTCTGCTCAAACTCCCACAAATCAAAAAGGAAATGGTCTGTTTTACATATTGCTGAGTTGGTACTCATTTTTCTGCTGAATTCTGCCATTCTTTCCTTTTCGGTGATCATGTATCTCAGCTCATATCCTTCTATTCAGTGATCTCAGTTCATTCAAATTCAGCTACTGACTACAAGATGCTTAGCATTTACATGCATCTTCTTCCATTCTGGTAGTAGGAACACATGGTCATAGAAAGGAAACTAAAGGCTTTGGGCCTCTGCCCAGAGTGATTTAACTAGCGGAGTCATCATATAGTGTAGGTAAATAGACCTGAGAACATAGAGCAGCTATGACTTCATAACTTGCAGTGCTAACTGGTGCACCTTTGCACTGCACCCAGAGGGGTGAAATACCTTTGTCAATAACTGCCTACTGTTATTTCCAAAACATGCTTAGGTCCCATTAACACTCTCTAAATTCTTTTTTTTTAAAAACAAATCGAGTCGATCAGGGAAAGGAGCACAAAGCCTCTCAAATCACAACTTTTTCTGTCCTCCTTTAATGTAGAGTTTACTATAGCCATTTTATCTAATGAAACTTTCAAAATAGACTTGTCAACTGTTTATGCCAGCATTGACTGCAAAATTAATTTTCATAGTTGAATCACACATCTCAAAAGAAATTTGAAGTGATGGAAACAGTGCTACAAAAACAGTGGGGTTTGCAAGTCTAATTTGACTGTATATTCTATAAATTCATTCTCTCCACGTTCAAACCCTCCAGTGGAGTTTAAATTCCACCAGCATAAATCAGCACTGCTCAGTTGCCTTTATCGGAGCTACATTGGCTTACTTCTGTTCAACCACAAATCCCAGGAAGTTTAGATGAATAGCTAATATAAGTCAGTTAGGTCCTTCAAGAGTTGTCAACTGATGGACACTTTTAATTCCTGCTTCAGATTTGGTTATTGGTTATTCAGAAAATGCCAGCATAGCTATACAAAATGGTCAAGTCACATCCTTAATTGTCAGTGGCATTTTAGACGCATGCACAATGCCTATTCTACAGTATCACCTTTATCTAGGTACCTACTTTACTTTGTAAATCATGAAAGGTCAGGAAAATCCTTCACTAAGAAATGAAAGACATTGCATTTATTTGATGACTTGCAGCTTTGATGCAGACCTGGGAGACTCATTAGCAGAAATTAATTCATAAATTGTGGAAAGTTTCCTTGTAATTTCCATCAGATTAGACAAGCATCTAACATCAAAGTAGGGCTATGAATATGTATTTTTCCCAGAGTTCTGAAGCTGTTTATACTGAAGGATCCCTTATACAAACTCCAGTCCGTATTCAACTTGGTAGTGGTTTCTAATGTCACTAAATACTTCTGCTATAAGCACAAATGCTTCACTCCATTCAGTTTATTTTAAAATTTTTAATCTGAAAGACTTCCTTGAATCTGGTTTATGCTCCAGATTAGTAGAATTAGATGTTTATTGGCTTGA
>JAOEHX010008794.1:0-13936 GCA_025448015.1 Bolborhynchus lineola
CCCCGGCAGGAGCTGCCCGGCCCGGCGGGCGTTGCTAGGCTAAACAAACCCCGCCGAGGCACGCACCGCCCTCGGCGCGCCGCGCAGGCCAGCCCTGGGAGCCGAGGCGCAAGGAAGCGCGGGACGGAAACCTGTTGTCGTCCGTGAGCGAACGAAATAAAGTGTGGCATTTTCCCTTTCTTTAACGTACTACCTGATACTAAGGGGCAGAAAGAAGATCCCTTCATCTGCCGGAGCCACAGGGCGCTGCTTCACAGCCTTCATGCATTTGTGAGCAGGAAGAGTTTAAGAGAAATGGAAACGCAGATGAACCCAATCCAGCACACCTCTTCGCACCATGTTAGGCAGCTGCAGAAGGAAGCTGCGGAGGGACAACAGCCCACGGACAAAAAGATGACAATGACAATCCCAGGCAGCTGGGAGAGCAAGAGAGGGAGTCAGGACAAAAGCCCTTTCAATCTTTGGGTACACATACCAGCATCACTTCAAAAGCCAAATGCCTGGAGGCACACGACTCAGGGCCGAGTCAAACTCTGTCCTAGCTTTGCACAGGATTTCTGAATGGATAGTGAGAAGCTGGATCACACCAGCAGGAGTTTGGAGACACTCTAATGGCTGGTATTATTGATAGGGCAAATGTTATGTCATCTCAGAATATGGGAGGTAGTGTGGCCCTTTGCAGCATCTGAAAGATCAGCAAAAGTTGAAGAATAGCACGATCACTTTGTATGTACAAGCCCAGGAACATACATAAAGCAAATAGCTGCATTATCAGCTTAAACCTGCCAGCTCCTGGTAGACAACAACCAAGGATATAAAGCTGGGAATTTTAACCCTGCCTTGTCTTCTCAGCACATCAAGTTGTGCAATGAGCTGGCAGAGCAGAGCACACATGACATCAAGTAGGGGACTGAGATTTGAAACTGGGACATTCTTGGACTTTTTGTGTTACAAACTGAAGTAGGTTCTGACCAAACTTTGTCGGATAGGGTGCACATAGACCTAACAGCAGCACAATCTGCATTTATTCCTCACTGTACCAAAAAGCCTTGACTGACCCACAGTGAAAGTAGCATAATTGAGCATGCTGGTGTAGCATACTTATTTCAGCAACAGCCCTGAAGCAACACTGCATGAAGACCTGGAAGAGAACCAGGTCTTGTAACTTGTTCATTACTCCCTACCATTCAAGAACCATGGAACTAGCCAGGTTCTACCCTAAATCTACAGACTTGAGCATTCTGCCTCACTTAAGTGCTTTAGATATTCTGCTTTCAGTACAGATAATTCCCCTTTAGTTCCAGGTAATCTCTTTAACACTACAAGTTTGGAACCATTTTTCATTCATCTGGTACCCAACTCCTCAGTAAATCATCATAATATAGTCCGATGCTGTCCGCTGCAGTGAAACTACCCAGCTAAGATATAGTCTGTTAACCTTGAAAGCATTTACAACTCTTTGCCATGGTAAGCCCATTTATTTACTCTCAAAAATACTGTCAGACAAATATACAGGAGCAGAGCAGAAGTAGATAACTTTCAGACAAACCGGGGAAAATTACATGAAAATTTTACGTCAAGTATAATTGATGAGTACCCTTGGCCCTGTGTTTATTCCTTTTGCCTTTTTTTTTAAACACTAGTCTAACCCCCATTTTGAGCCTGTATAATGTTGAGGGGCTTTTTTTCTGTTGTAAAATATTTTAAACTGAATGTAGACATTAAAGTAACTGCCTAGAATGCATCATCATGTTTTTACCATTTAAAAATTATTTGCAGTCATCAACAAGTACTCTCAATTTATATTCTTAGCCATATTACAAAACAAAGCATTCATAACATGGGATTTTTTCACTGTTCTGAATCCACCTTTGGGGACATTTGTTGTAACAAGAAAAATCTTTATAGAATTTAGCAAAGTTGTCATTTGTCAGGTGTTAAGGGCCAGAAATGACTATTTGATCATCTAGCCCGTCTCCTTGTGTCACATTTGACCTCAGCATTTTTCCATGCTTTCTCTACATCTTTGTGTAATTTTTAATACCTATGTGAATGGCTAACATTTTCTAAACAGTTGGTATTGATGTGGAATGAGAAATTCTGCTACTATGTGTCATTACAGGTTTAAGAAACATAGGAACCTGTTCACGTGTTAGTCTTTAAATAAGAGGGAGAATGACTGACATAGTGTATACCTGGCACAACATCTTTACCAACTTACCTCCTCACCTTTCATGGCCTGAGCAGGAAGAAAGAATTTGTCACTTCCTCTGACAATGTCAGAAAGATGAGATGAAAGCATCACAATGAGGATAATCCTATTACTGTAATTAGGGAATCATCACCTATCACTTCAACTGTAAACAAAGCCTTTTCTGTTTTCACTCAAGACTTACTGAGCAAGTGAAGACAAGTCTACACACCATTCTTCTGGTGTGTGCAAAATCTATTTCATTATTTTTCTCATTTATGTTTTTTTCATAGTGGGACATACAAACCTATTGAAACCCAAGGTTTTTCATCTATGCAACAATGCAACAATCTATGCAACAATGATGGTACTGAAACTGGTGAGGGAAATTCTAGGGGAAGAAAAGCCAATTTAAATACCTTCCTGAGATACTGAAGGATCACAAACTTACTAAAAGTGTTTTATAAGGCCCTTGAAGCAGCAATTAAATATTAACAAAAGCATACAAATGACTGTCTAGTGTCTAATTTACAATAAATTGTGCTCGATAATCTATAACATTACAACAAGTCTCAAACATCAGAAACATCCTTTCAGAGCACACTTGGCTGGTGCTCAGCTCTTTCCAGATGAAGGTACTAGCCTATGTGCATGTGCTTGAACCTTAATGCTTTGGCAACTAGCCCATGTTTTTTGGAAAGTATGTTAAGGACAAAACAAACTAGGTTGCCGTATAAGAAATTAAACAACAGAATTATGATTTCTTTACAATTTCCTTACAATTTTCTTTTTAGCTATCAAGTGCAAAACCATATACAATCATAAAGAAAAGGAAACAAAAATTTTGAAATTAATCTGCTTTTGAAGATTTTCTGCTGCTCTACCTGTAGTCACAATAATATTCCTGATCAGGTTTAAAGCTATTTCTTTTGCAGTGTGAGAAGGTTCACCAATAACAAAGTTTTTGGTAATGAAATTGCAGTAGCACCATCTTCCCGACATAGTTGTCTTCTAGTTATGCTACAGAAATGCCTGTGCCTTTATTCAGTTTATGCAGCTGTGCCCTTAGCCACATTTCACGTTAATTTCAAGTTCTGTGTAAAGGCCAACATATAATTTTACATGCATTCAAAGAGTTAAGGTGACTTCTCTCAGTATGAATGTCTTTCTGCCAACTCTCTGAATTTCAGTAGGGAATAATAATTTTTTTTTTTTAATCATACCACATTGATTAAATCAGTTGACTCATTAGTCATAAAATTTAGTTTTAATTGTCACCCATACCAGCCACATCCAGAAAGCATAAACAGTCTTTGAATTCATGTTCTGACCAGGCTGCTCACAGGATCAAGTGGCATTCTCTTAAAACAAAAGCTTTAAAATTCACTTTGAAACTCCGCTGTTTCTTGGTTTCAACTACAGAAATATTTGTCCATGTTACTCACTGTGCTTGAGAAGGAATGCTTTCAAATTTTAATTTTAATGAATCTCTCCTTGTTTTATGGAAACAAAACTACCTTTTACACAGAACTTGCTATTTTACCATCGTGTTTTGTTTTGCATATCCCTTCAAAGTAGAGAGTCTATGACTTCGCTACTCTGCATCAATGGACATTTTTCCTAGAACTTCAGCCATTCTCACTGCTTTTCAGAATTTATGTCACACTGCTGATGCACAGGCTGAGATGACAATCAATCATGATGTCACTTCAGTGCAGGTCAATTAAAATATCAACAAAAACATGACTATAGACAAGTAAATTTGAATTCTAGTGGCTCATGCATATCTTTCCAGCATGACAAAATTTTTCAGGTCTTCTTGAAGGCTTCTGATTTTCCAAGGATAGAAAATATGCAGTAACATGACCCCATAATTCAAATCCATACTGTCAAAATTCAGTGCACTTTACTATCAGATTTAAGTGCCATCACTAATTTCTGATTAAATGCACTGACTCGTTCTTTCTGGGCTGGCCAGTTCAAGATGCAGCGAGACCTGAACATTCCTCTTCTCAGGTGAAGTGCATGATACAACTTGTAATCTTCAATATCATGGAAAAAGATCAGTATGATGGAGTCACGACTGTGTTCAATAGCTTGCTGAAGAGCATGATACACCTTAAAACTGAAGCAAAAATAAGATATTGACATGTTTTCTTTCATGTGGAGGGAAAGATGACAAACAGTTCTTTTAATAGAAGAAAGAGCACTTTGCACAAAGAGCACTTTGCACTACATGAGCACTTTGCAAACTCAAAGACTGGGCTCAAATAGGGGTCTTAATATATATTCTGTGACATAAAATTGTCATTACTTATCTAAAATGAGTTACCTTCTAACTAAGGAAAAAAGATAATCCTCTAAAAATATAACCGAAATCTACTGTCTTGGTATAGCCTTGTTTAGCAAAGTGCCTTTCTTTTCAAGATCACTACATAAGGTGAAAAGACTCATTTAAAGGCAAATAAAAATCCTCTTTGGATGCTAGTGATCTCGCCCATTATTGCTCTATTTCAAACATGTAATTCTAAGGAAAGCAATCTGCTTGATTGTTTGGAAAAATAAAATAAACACCATTGACTATGAGATTCAAGTTTCCACTAGGGTACACGTGGAGCAATAAACTTCATTAACTTAGGAATTTTTTCTTAAATTATGATATATAAAGTAAATATATTGAAGTAGAATTTGCATGGTATTTTAAATTAAATAAGATTTTTTTTTTTTTTAAACTACAAAAAGCAAAAAAAGATTTGCTTGTTAAAAAAAAAAAAAATCTGTTAAGAAATTTTCCCCTTACATATCGGATTTTATCTCCTACTCACTTTTTGCACCAGGGATCCTGCAAGAGGTGTTCAGTCACAACAAAAATAATCTTCCTGCTCATTTTTATACTGTTAATTGTGGCTTCAATTTTAGATATGCCTGCTTCGAAATCACGATCTTCTAAACAAAAGCTAATTCGAAAGTTTTCTTCCAGAGACCTGAAATTCTTAGACACCCAATTCTTGTCCTGCCTTGCATGAATGATGTAGGCATCATAATTAAACTCTTCTTCTTGTCTGTCAAGTTCTTCAAAACCAAGTATTCGACTTACTAATATATTCCAGTAGAAAGTTATTCTCCACCCTTCAAAATGGATGATAAGAACAGTAAAAATGAATAGTGTCACAACAGTGGCAGTAATCACAAACAGGAGTTTAAATGGAGCACTGTCTTTGCAGGCTGAGCTGTCAAAATGCAACACCGGATTACCGTGGTATTTAGGGGGGGTGTTGCAAAGGTACTGGAACTGCAATCCGGGTATATATGCTTGGGTCTCATTAAGCCAATCAGCAAACCAAGCAATGCTTTCACAGGTGCAATCAAATGGATTGGAATCCATCTCAAGAATTCTCAGGCTCTTGAAAGCTGGGCCAAACACTTTTTCTTCAACTGAGGTTATCAGATTTTTCTGAAGGTTCAATGAGTTCAGAGAGGCTTGGTCATCAAACAGAGTTGCTGGAAGCAAATTCAAATTATTCAATCCTAAATCCAAGTTTTTTAATTGAAACAGACCCTTGAAAACCTGAACTGGAATCTCATCGAGCCCATTTGATTTTAAATTAAGAATATGCAGGTTGGGAAGATTTTTTAAAAAAAGAACAGGGCCGCCTGGGTTTGCATGCTTCCAAAGTCGGGCTAAATTATTGTGCTGCAAATCCAGAATATAAAGTTTGTGAAGTCCATCAAACAAGTCTTCTTTCATGTTTGCTATATTGTTATTGCTGATATCCAGGACAGTCAGATTTCGTAGAGGATGAAAAGGTGAAGGAGAAAATGCCAGATTACTGCAGCCTACCTTTCTCATCATCAGTTTTCTAAGGCTTGGGACAAAAATAAATGATTCACTTTGCAAATCCAGTTTTTTATTGTATGAAAGATAAATATCTTGTATATTATTGAGACCTTGAAACTCGTGACCTCTGAGCTCTTGATTAATTTCATTAAGACCAAGATCAAGAATTTTTAGGTGTCCCAAAGAGGAAAATGCCCCACTTTCTATTGTAGATATTCTTGTTTTTGTGAGATTGAGAACCTGCAGACTGGAATTAGCAAGTGATGAAAATGTTGTATTAGTTATTTTTTGTAAGTTTATGTTGCAGTTAGAGAGACTCAGATACTTCAGGTTGTTCAGACCTGTGAACATATTAGGAGTTATTCCTGCAAAATTGTTATTATCCATTAGAAGGTACTCAAGGTGGTGTAACCAATGGAAGGAAAAATCTTCGATTTTCCCATTAACTGAATTCATCAGATTCAGATGCTTGAGGCTGGATAATCCATAAAATAAACGTGAAGATACATGAATGTTATTATGCTTCAGGTCTAAGTATTGTAAACTTGAGAACCACTGAAATGAGTCATCTTCTATCACCGACAGAGAATTCTGGGAAAGGTTTAAAACTGTGAGATTTGTTCTGTGCAATCCTTGGAAAGTTGACTTGTCAATGTATGAAAGTTTCACACAGCTCAGTGAGAGGTTCTGAATCGCTGTGTTTGATAATTCTGTGCAAAGCTTCTTTGTGTAATTTTCACCAAGGTTGACATTGTTCAGTATGAGGCCAAACAGGTTTCCAATTGCATGTAAACATCCTATGTCAAACTGAAAGAAAAAAGAGTTTTGACCTAAACAAGGGGATTATATAAGAAAGTTGACTCACAAAGCCAAAATTTTGACAGATTTTCAAACAAGATTTTCAAGTAGAATATAACTGCTGTACTCAGATTTTTTCCATGGCCACTTTCAGGCAAATGCTTCTTGGAGTTCACACATCTTATGATAATAGTTCTAAAACTGTAACATTATTATCGTAATAAAGGTAGTGCTCTTTTGGAAAAAGACAGAAAGTTGCTTAGTTAGATGCAAGTTAATTGCAATTTTGACCCAACTACTAAAATTCTTTCACTAGAAGTATCTTAGAAGCTGAGATAATATCTTTCTTCAGCCTTCTTTTATTGGTATCTGCTAGGGATATCAACATACTAGTGCAAAACCAGATGTACTGTAAAAAAGTTATTTAGACCTTCAGGCAGTCAAGAAGAAACACAGTTTCTTTGTGTAAACAGAAGCTACACTCTAGGAATTTGATACTACATACTTGTCTCCACAATACAAATATCAAGGCTCCATCATACTGCTGGCTTCTCATCTTGATTCAGGTATCAGGTCAATGATTAAATATTCCAAATGTCAGAATAATTCAAATGTGTAAGGCTGGTTTTCAGACAGAAATATTGTAAAATCAGAAAAGCTTAAACTAGCATAAAATAGCACTGCCCAAGAAAGAAGCAGTCCCATCTACTACTCCACATGCTTTACCCTTGTGCTAATATGGCTGTACATGCAGTCACATGGTGAACCACAGAGAATTAGCCTGACCACAAGCTAACCAAGCCAAGAAAATCTGTAGAATTTCCCCAGAGATTCAGTGCATAGCCTCATTAAGCTTGTACCAGAAAGAGGAAGGGATGAAGAGGCCCAAGAGAAAGAGAACACCTCTAAGCAGTGATACAAGCTAATGCCACTTTAAGATAGTCTTGTAATTTCAATGTAGATGTTCTTTAAAGATCAATCAACTGGAAGAAAAAAATAAGCAACAAATAAACTAAAAACCCACACAAAACCCCAAACACAAACAATTTCAATGCAAATTCAGTATTCATACGCTGAGGGTCAATCAGTTTAGAACATCAGCACTTACCATCATTCTTCAAAGAATCATACTGTAATGCTGAGAAGCAGGTCAGAAAGAACAGTGAGCTAGAGAGCAGAGACTTCTACCCACTTCTTTCTTTTGAAGGAGTGAATATTATTTCTCTTGGTACCCAGAAGAGAGCATTCATTTGTGCCTGTGATTAACTAGGAAGTGAGACCTACATTGTATAATTAGCCTTGCAAATACTGCCATTTTTCCCTACTTGGAAAACAGATCGTCTGTTCACCTACAGCACATATAAAATAAACAAAGATATTGCATAAAAAATATCTGGTAAGGGTTCACATTGCTATTTGATCTAGCTCTTGCTTGAGATCTCTGATATACATGGAACCAGTTCTTACTGATTTCAGTGGGAGAAAAACAATTATGTGTTTCAGTACTAGAGGTCAGGAGTAGTGCTGTATACAACAGAATGGCTTTATCTTGGACATCAGCAGATCAATAATGTAATGTAAATGCCATAGAATTATAAAGAATAAATCAGGATAGCTCCATTTTATACTTACATCTGTTGAATTTCTGTTGAAATGCTTCCTACCTCTTTCAGTGGATTTGATGACAAATCAAGACTGTTCAATGAAGTGTTGCTAAGAAAACTGAAATCATCCTTTCTTAACTTAGTGATTTGATTGCCATCCAACATGAGCTCACGAAGGTTCTTCAGTTGTTGCTGCAATCCTAAATTTGCTGACTTCAAAAAATTATGAGACAGGTCCAAAATATTCAAGTTCTGAGGAGAAGATGCAGACAAAAAAGTATAAAATTATTTTTATTTTATATAATACAAAACCATTTTGAAATATTGCATTAGAGTCTTACTGATTAGAAATTAGTTGCAATACTATAGTTAAAGTAAGTTTCTAATAGACAAATGGCAACTTTCAAGCTCTTGCAGTAAGAAGCCTTCTGTATCTTCCCCATATGTAACTTTCGTCGTTTTCATGGCTTAGCCTGCTAAAATATCTGTCACAAACCAAAAAATTACTTTATCTAAAAATCCTTAACTCTCTGAAAGCCCTCCTGCTCCAGACACAATGATAAAATCAAGGCCTAAGCTGACTGCAGGACTGCAGTTACAATTACTATAGTATTTAACCTTGTGTCACATCCTCACTGTGGTCCACCCTTGCAAACAAAAGTGAGGAAGGTGAAGAGTTCAGAGCAGCCTGCAGAGGTCAGTGCTGTACACCTTGTAATACTGCAGTTTATGCCCTGGCGCAGACTCTTCCTGCACCTGCAGAGGCAGAGATGCTACTCCAAAGGTGACTCCACAGAATGTGCGTTAATGTGCCCCAAGCCTGGCCTCTGTCAGTAGCAGGGCAGCAGCAAAGTGAGGAAGACCAGAACTTCAGTTCTCAGCGCAGAAGCTAGCTCTATTCATTTATATTTAGTTGAGAGTCGGCAGTCCTACAATGTAAGCAAGTATATTTTATATAACTGAACTGGAATACTGAGTTTAGCAGAAAAGTTCAGACTTGTTCAAAACAACATGCATGCTCATTAGAACATTGTACAACAATTTCACCCTACACATTGCCTCTATTTTCTTCTTTTTCTTAGGCACTTCCTTTCACATGATTCCCTGACTGGTGCCAAGACAATGGAATAGTCTTTTCCTGCCTCATGTGCTGGTCCCTTAACCTCATAGATGCCATAGAGAAGAATATTGAATCACATGTAAACTGCAAGGAAAAACAAAGGTAGAGTAAAAGTTTTTAGTCTTTCTCAATCCCTGCAGCCCTGGGAGACAGCACATTCAGCCTAAGCACTGAATGCTGCTTCGTGTCTGAGAAATTACACCTTGACCTTGAGAATTTTGGCTGCCTATCATTTTTAGATCCCAGGCAACTCCAATTCCACACCACCCACTTTGCTCTAAACATCATCTGCTGTTGCTATTAGCATAAACCCTTTATGGAGAGGTCCCTCAATGGGATGCAAGAGGGAAAAGGGGGTGGAGAGTATAAGGATGGCTGAGATTCCAGTGTATTCTAACACAAGAAGCCACTAGGCCTTTTTGTTAGAAAAACAGTGAGGGAAGATTACATACTAGGTATTTTCAGATGCAAATTGGCAGCTGTTCTGTACACACACTGGAAAACACAATAAATGCCTCATTTAAACTTTATTTACACAAAAAGATGCATTCCTAAAGCTTACCTCCAGGGTTTTGAAAGGGTCATTTTTTATATCTATTCTGTTATATCCTAGATTGAGATCAGTCAGGTTGGTACAGAAAGCAAAAGCTCTGTCAGGGAGCTTATGCAACTCATTGTGTTCTAACTTCAGAATCCGCAATAAGGGCACAGTTTGGCACAATTCTGGTTGCAGTTTAGAGATGGTGTTGTAGCCTGCATTCAAGTAAACCAGCTGGCTGTACTTGGTCAGATTTGCAGGACCTAGCTGTCTTAACTGATTATGAGAAATGTCCAAACCCGTTATATTGTTTGGGAGATCAGAAGGAATTTGAGAAAGCTTCAGGTGTCTGCAGTCAGCCATTTCATCTTGGATCTGACATTGCTTTCCAAATGACACACGCAGCAGGAAGACATAGACCAGTCTGACAGATAAGCTGCTCCACCAAAGTGTTCTTTGCGCACTTCCCATTGTTTTATCTGCAAAGGCAAAATGAACACAGTGCAAATTACAATCATTTTGACACAACTTATATCTCAAACTGAAGGTTAAGCAAGCCAGGCTCAAAAACCACATAGTTTCATACTGAACCAACAGTATTTTTCACCCATAAAATAGCATCTATCAGTGCCCCACTGCAATACAGGCTGTAGAAGGGAATTCAACCTTACTACGCTTCACAGGAAACTAGAAGAGCTTCTCAAAAAAAGTAACTTCAGGAATATGAGCTTCCTTAATTCTGCAGCTCACATTTACATTTGCTTGGAAGCTATGTTTAATTAATGCAATCTTGCTTTGAGTGCATTACATTATTGACCAATAACAAACAATGAAGCATGAAATCAAACCAGCACATTTGTACAGAAAAAGAAAAATCCTTCTGAACTGATGTCTTTTAAAGAGAAGCATTTTTACTACTGTAACAAAACACTCTGAGGAACTGACATTGCAACCTATAGCCAAACAGGAGTTTAGCAGGTCAGATCCCAGCAGAGTCTGTCTCTGTAGGTGACCTGCCTTTTTGGAGGGCATGCATTAGGGCTGCACCAGTGACAAAAAGCCACATTACAATGGCCAGAGGGGAACCCTGTGAGTGTATCTGTGGGAGCAACCTGGCCACCTAGGGAGAGACACCAGTGAAATCCAATGGGAGTGGGGACACAAGCAAGAGAAAGAGGGACCTAAAGCATTGCAAAGGTATACAAAAAGGACTGCAAAAGACAATTTATAACAAACATTAATGAAAAATTAATTCCCTGCTGGGCACTGCTTGTAGGACTTACCCGTCTCCTGTGGTTCACAGAGCCTGGCTTTCCACTCACCTGCCACTAACAAACAAGGAAAGGGAAGGGACAGCAAATGACTGAACATGATGGTCCTGCACAGCCTAGCCTACTATAGCCACTGGTGAACTTGGCATCCATGTCCCTGTAGCTGAGGAAAATGAAGTACCTCTTGTCCTGCCTCATTCCTTTGCACCCCAGCTGCTGGAAGAGCTAAGGAAAGCAAAGAAGTTGTTTTTCTGTAACCAAATCTTTATCTCCGGCCTGCATCTTTCTGAGGGTTTGTTTTAGAGAGATCAGGTAGCTGCCACGTTCCTCAGCCAGGTCATCTTTGAGTTTGAAATGCACAAGAAACCTACTGCACAAACACAAACCGAGTTCTTTGGCTGACTTCCAGTGAAGCCTGAAGGGTTGCCTTTTTCTGCATTTTTCATTCCAGAAAGTCTGGAGTTAGACTTAGAGTGTTTCGAGCTTTGGTTGAGGATCCAGTGAGCAAAACACACACCCATTATCATACAAAAGACAGCGTTACAGCGTAATATTTAGCAGGCAAAAGAAAGAATGACAGTTTTAATGTTAGGAGGAAGAACTTCTAAAAAAATGGAGTATTTAGCTGTGGAGCCTGTGATATCCCAGGGAGGAACATTTCCTTTTGACTTATATCAGCCATTGGAATCATCTACCCAGGGAAGTGGTGGATTCCCCAGCACTGGGCATTTCTATGATTCAGCTGGACAGGGTGCAGGCACATCTAGTGTAGTTCATGCTTTGCTCAGAAAGATTGGAATAGATGATCCTTGAGAACCCTTCCAACCAAGTATTCTAAAATTCTATATTGACTTTTTATTCTAAAATTCTATATTGCCTTTTTTTAAAACACAAAATACCACCTGCCAGCTGGGGATACTACATCCAGGCACAAGCACCAAAGCACAAGCATTAAGCAGCAGCGATATGACTTTGCTAACTTGCAAAATAAGAGAAATCCAAGACCAAGAAAGTTGCCCAAACTTGCCTTTGTACCTCCAATATTTTTATTTATTACCAAGAAGTGAAGAATGGCATCCACTTACCACTGTGGGCTTTCTCTCCTTCAGTTTGGAGTCATCCAGGCACTGCACAAATCTCTCAGCACAGAGAAACAAGCTGCCCAGGGCCGAAAGAAGTGAAACCGAAAGCAGTGACAGCTGGCTAAGCCACAGGAAGCCAGGGTGAGCAGCAAAACCAGTAGTGCGAGCTGTAGCAGCAGCACTGTGCTCCTTTCCACAACGCCTTTCCCTGACCTGAAATGTGTCAGAGGTACTGAGGGTGGAGATTGCTCTTCCTAACCTCAGAGTTGAGATCATTACCTGTGATGCGCTGGCAGAAATGGATTTAAGCACACAAATGTGTCATGGGTGAGCATCACACAATCCTGCTTATAACTCGATTTCAGTTTACTCCTAGCTAATTCCTGTGTCTCCAAAAATCCTTGGGGATATATCCCAAAAGCAGATATACCAACTGACAAACTACTGACAGATGAATATTACTCTTTTCATGCAGAAACAAAGCATCAACAACTTCCTACAGAGCCACGTGTAGGATTCCCTTATTAAATTCCTTTTTTAAAAGGGAATTTGCATATGTGAAAGAGTAATATATTACATTTTTAGGAGAGATAATAAAATGTTTTCTATTGCATTAAAAATAAGAAATTGTTTTTAAAAGTCCAAGTAAAAGTTCTAGGCACAGCTTTTAGTTTTGTCTCCTTTCCATATGCTTTGTGAATTAACACATCCTGCTCTCCCAGCAACCTGACCGTCACTTTCCTGGAGGTGACTTCCTCAGTATGTGCCAAAAGGTGCTACTACTTCAGCTACATTGGCACTGATGAATCCTCTGCAGAGCTCATCCAGCTGCACTTAGGACACTCCAACACCACTGAGTTTACTGCATTTTTAGGTACTCCTGAGTAGACAGTGGGTAGCTTACCCAGAAAAGAGTAAACTTGGCCTCTAATTCTTCATTCAAAGCATTAGAAATTACAACATGCAGCCATGTGTTAACCACCTGCCCATCAGGAGCTCTGGGGAGGGACGCTGGGCTGGTTTCTAGTCTTATATCCCACTAAATCTGGGACTACTGACAGATTTGCTGGGAGCCCAGAGAGGTAGACTGGCTACACAAAGAGGTAAGGGCCCTTACTTCCTGTTCCTGCTTTCTGAATTCTTTCAGCAACTGCCTAATATAAATTAATATTTATTCTTGGAGTTAGGACACTGAAACTGAGACCAGAACCAAGTTCCTTTGGAGATGAAAGGCTCTAAAGCCTGTTTCATTCCCATTTCACAATCAAACCTTGATCCTCTCTTTCACCTTGCTATCAGAAGGGTAAATTTCTGTTCCATGCTGCTCTGTGTGCTTCTGCGCTGAACAAGATCATTTCACCAGAAGCACAGCCACCTGAAATCACATTCAGTTACTTTGAGGAGGATTTTCCCTTTGTGTCATGCAACTCTGCTGCTTTGGAACAGAAGAGAACACAATGATGATAAAGAGGCATAATAATTAATAACCTTTGC
>JAOEHX010008794.1:13964-33471 GCA_025448015.1 Bolborhynchus lineola
ATACTGTCAGGTATTTTTCCATTCCCCTGCACTATACTCCAGATAAAATGTGCTCTTTGATCTCACCTCACAGTTTATTCTCCCTCAAACCTCTCCTCCCTATGCATATAGAGGACTATTAGGAAGTTGGAGTTGTTTCAGGCATAATGGAGGAAAACCATCTGATGCTGGTGAAGCTGCTAATTTTATCAGTAATGCCTTTCCAACTTTTCTAGCTGAGGAAGACAACGCCATAAGGGTGCTCAAAAGCTCCTCTCTTGTGAAGCACCTGCACTGGGAGTAAGAACATTTATTTTATTACAGAAAATTTCAAAGCAACAAGGCTTTGAATTTTACAGCATGATTTAGAAGAACCAGCAGATACTACTGTGCGAGGCAGACTCTAGGGAAACACAACCAGTGCAGGTTTAGCAAGTGTGACATTTCTGAGGCAGAGGACAAAATAGACATATTTGTGCTTATTTCAGTGGTAGGAAATCATAACAGGTTCTCAGGTTGCTGTAACTCTACTTTAAATTTAAATCTCTGTTTTCAAGTGCTGGAAAGAACATGGCAACTCATAATGGGGAGGAAAGTCAAGCAATCCCCATGTCCAGAGAATAATTCAGGCAAAAAAAAAGTGTAAAAAGTAGGCAATGCTCCCACATTGTGGTCAAGGAATGAGTGAGTTGGTTCTGAATGGTAACAAAAGGCAGTCAGGCAAAATTCTGGAGATATAGTCATTTCACATACACCTTTAACAGCAGCATAACCAGTTGTTGCACAGACCTAGTTTAAGCTTATCCAGGCTATAAACACAAAAGGGCGGGGATGTAAGTGCAGTATTTCATGGAACAATCCCAAAGCAAACATGTCACCAAAAATTAGCCTAGTAAAATAGCAAAAAGAAAGTCTACTGGTCTTAACCTGATCTTCAGATACAAGCAAGTGTACTAATTTAGCACATGGCTAATCCGTCTTCAGTGTTCATGCAAACTGCCAGTCAGACACTAAGGAGACATTTCCTGTTACTACTGAATAGTGAAAGTGCTATATGTTGTGGTTTGATTCAAACATACCGTGCAAACAGAATTTAAAGATACCCGGAGACAGATATCTTCAAAGATATCAGGACAAACAAAGCAGGAAAGAGCAGAGCTGAACAGTTACGATCTGAGACAATCCTTGATAAGTGACAACCTGCAACGTCAAGGTAACTAGAAGGGAGAACAGTATGGTAGACAGAGTTAGCTTGTATCTACCTTCTGAAACAGAAGATAAGATGCTGCTTCTGTATTGCGACTACATGAATTGCCAAGTTTAGTTGTGCTGTTGAAGAATCTAATAGGCCAAGTGCATTTGGGGTATGATAGTTCCTTTAAGACTGTTCACTCATTACTGCAATTTACAGGTTGTGAAAACTGGATTACAACACAGGGTTTTTGTGTACACAGAAGGGGAAAAGGGTATCTGAGGACTGACAAGCAGATCAGTGCTAAGGTGGACTATGCTCGTTAGCATTCCCCCAGAACTCTGGGTGCTCAAAGACAGAAGAATTTGCTTCCATACATTTCTTCAGCAAGAAGAATGCACCACTACCAGTACAGATGCTATATTAATGCCTTTGCTTTCCATCCAGGGAATTCAAATCCCAAAGAAAGAACCCTGGAGCTAGAGAAATGAGCAGTTACTTTGAAGTTAACCTTTTAGTCAGGGTTAGAGAGAGTCAAAATTCTTCATTATTTCAACTTTTTTTCTTTTAAAGAGGTATCACAATGTTTCATGTTTACAGCACTGAATTTAAGTGTATATATGTATATATTCTGCTATTAATGTTCTAGGTTTTTACACATTGAAGTAGTAAAAAGGCTGGAATTTAGGACATGGGTATTCTTGTGTTGTGGAAATAATTTGTTAGCAATTTCTACGTCCAAGAACTTTCCCTAAGAGACGACATTCTTCCTTCTTAAATTCTTGTTCTTATCCAGCTTTCACAGTTAGGCATGAATATTAGACATTTTTGTTTTGCAGTAGTGCCTAGTTCCCACAATCTCCCAACAGTATTTGTCTGGTTTCAGAATCTCTTCCTTTTTTTTTTTTTTTTTTTTTTTTGCTGTTCCCCCTTTTTCTGGCACATTTTCATGTTTGTTTTCACCATTTATTTCCAACAGAAAATCTATATCCCAATTCAGATCACATACAACTGCCCTCACAACAAGTGATTTCACTATGAACACATCAAAGTTCAATGATAAAGTAGAAATGCCAGCATTTGATGTACATTCATGCTAGTGACACAGATAGCAAACACTACAAGTCTACGACTCTTGGAAATATTTTTCTGATAAAGACTATGCTTTAGGCAGTGTAATCTCTAGCTTCTAACGGTAAGCTGTATTTCAAAGAATCACAGCTGCATTTGATCTTTCCATTTACTAAAATCTCTATTCAGTTACATCCAGGATCTTTTTGCATTGCATCTTTTCCTCAGTAGTCACTGTGGCCTGAAAGCCCTACATACTCAGATTCATTTTGAGCTCACAAATGGTAAGATGCACAGAAGCTAATAAACATGCAAACACACTCACATGGCCCACCTGTTTTAGTTCCTCACCCAAGAAATATTTGGCTGTGCTGACAATTGACTTCATATTCAAAATTACTTCTTTACAATGGCCCCTAGTAGATCTTTTGTCCACACCTATTCTCTGTTGTCTCTCCATGCAAATGGTGGCAAAAACTTATTCTTCAGGTTATTTTTTCTCACCAAAATAAATACATTTTCAACCCTACCTTCAAACTTCAGTGGTATGAAAGGAGACCACATCAGCTGTCAGCTAATAAAAGTTTTTAAGGTGTATCACAACAGCCACATACACAAAAGTTGCTGAAGTTAGCTTAACTTACAAGTACCAGAAAAATCATGAACATGCTTCTAAATGCTGTGAATATTCATTGAGAGCCTTCCAGAAATATCACCTGGTACCAGTGGTCCTCAGACAAATGATCCTGCTTCTGTATTAAAGAATGGGGTGATTGAAGAATAGGGTTGTAAATGAGTAACCTCTAGGATGTTAGGCTTTGTTAGCAACTATAGAGAAAACAAAATTACTAAGATAAGCTTTGCTAGAACCACCTGGTGGTTACTGATATGACAATGATCCTAAAACAAAGTGATGAAGAAATAACCACCAGCGGGTTGAAAGCCCACTACCACATTTTTGTGTGCATACAGAAGGCATTCTCTAAAATGATGATGTAATGTATGTAATCTAATGAATATGTATGTTTAAGGACAACATAATCACGGATTGGTTGATGCCTGGGAGAGACACGGTTGGAGGAGCTATGCCCTCTGTCTCCCAACACCACAATAATGAATACCTGCTTGTCAACTTCAAACTTTGTTTGCAAGTTCCTGGAGTTTTCTCCAAATCAGTATATTCTGCCTAATGGTGTGAGATTTTTTGCAATGGTGTGTTTTATTGTGAAGGATCCAAGGCTAGTTATGCATAACTGCCAACAGGTTTTTGGTTTTTTTTTTTTTTTTCAAAAAACTTGTCTTAGATTAACTAAAATTGCATTGTGCTTCTTTCAGTAGCTCTAGGTTTACTTAAAAGGATAGCCAAAGAAAATGCAATGGTGTTTAGAAAAACACATGTTTTAGGGGAACAACTACTTAAACAAAGCTTTTGAGGAAGAAATACCAAACAATTTCTACTTTCTGATCTAATTTTGATGGCTAAAAGTGACCCATATATTCTAAATGCAACAAACATAACAAAAAAAGATAAAAACTGAATAAAAGCATAGGACAAAATGACATGATTCAGTGTTGTTGAGACAAAACTTCTGTTCTACTGGTGTTTTAAATTTCAGTATTTCATTCCGAGTTGGAGTGAACCCAACAGTCATTTGAATCCAATCAACAGGTCTTTTAGGCCATTGTCAACAGTGCCATTATGTAGCTCACCCCCTTTACAAGAGGAGCAATAACAGTTAGGAACACATTCAGAGAGAAGGAAACCAAGAAAGATCAATCATATCTGCTATCAAAACTGTCAGGTTTTAACTGTAACCTTGTCAGATTAAAATCGGAGGACTCCTTCCCAATACCAGCACATTAGATTGTTACTAAATTCATCTGCAAATGTTAAATATCTTGCTGTTATTCAAAGGCTGAGGTTGTGAAAGCTTTTATCTATAAATAAAGTGTGGAACAGTATCTTTCAATTCCTTCTCCTAGCCAGAGCAAAGGCAAAAAATAGAGAAGTAGGTTTTAATTGTAACTAGCTAAAAATAGAAACGCAAGAAAACAAGACCCCTAGTTGATCCACATTTTCATTGTCATTTCATTTATAAGGCAAGTTTCATGTAAGTATTTGAAATAATACCATTTTGGGCAGCAATTATATCTACAAAAATCTAAAATCCAAGAAAACATTTTATAAACAAAATGTAAAGCTTTTTCAATTCAATTCAATGCCTTGAAATTAGAGAAAATTGCAGCTTTCTCTCTATTGCACTAAATGCATTCACTATGGTCAGTTTCCTTTTACCTACAGCTTAATGTTTTGAGCATACAAAACACATTTGGAAACATCATTTTGCAAATGCAAACAGGCATTTGCATACAAATGGTATGATCCCATCCATTGCAATAGCCATGCTGATAAAGGTATTTAACTACCTTATGACCAAGTCATTATGTGTGGGGAATTTAACAGAATAACAGTATGACTGACTGCTTTGCATTAGGGAAAGTTAAAACTGAAGAACAATGTTAAGGAAGTAAGGATCACCACTCTCTTCAGCACAACTAAAACAGCATACCTGTAACATTGGAAACTGGTTATCAGTTGGGTTTATGCTCAAGTATCAGGAATTACCTGAGGATAATATCTATCTGGGAAGAAAAGCCCAAAAGAAATATTCCATTGTGTTGTGCATCTATACAAATAATGGAGAATCAGATGGAGAAATTTTGCACTTAAAATACAGATCTTCACTGTGATAATGAGGCTTGACCCTGGGTAGACAGAAACCTAGGAAGTGTAAGGACCAGGGACCAGCATGGGGTTTATAGAAGAATCCCATCTAAGACTGCCGTCTTGCCTTATAGCAGGTTACATTGGCTGAATTCTCACCTGATTTTCCAGAAGCAAGGATTTATCATTCACTGCTAGTAACACAGGGAGTATGCAAGATGACTTGACAATGAAGGACACCGCAGGGACTTAAATAATGTGTCTAATGAGTTGTTAATACCCATTTGAAACTGTATTATGCAACTGATTGCTGATCATTGTTAATTTAAAAAGATACAGCCAGAAAGATTCTGCAAAAAATGATTTTACATTCTGCAGAGAACCCTGCCAAGCCACACAGCCAAATAAAACGAACTGACAGTCCACATCATTGAGACCTACTTCCTGCTTTTACAGACTGTTCAAAAACAGTCTAGATCAGGAGGATCTGTGGAACAGACCACTGTCACAGGCCACAAAACATCATCCACAGTGTAATGAACTTAAATCTGTAGTACAAATTGAAAAACAAACAGAATATTAAACAGGAAAAGTACAGGAGTGAGAACACTGACAGTGGCAGCAGCCTGCAATAAGAAAATTTGTTCCGGGGCTAGCCCATATACAATATGTAGAAGACAAAGAAGGGCAAAAAAGCCAGTTGATCAGCACGTTACCCTGGAGCACATGAATGGTGTCCTCCAGCCTGATACCTGAGCAGACAACACAATTAAAGCAGTGCATCTTGTCTGAACACCAGGAGTAACAAAGGTACAGCCCTAATGTTCAGTTAGAGGTAAAACATTCCTCTCCAAAGTGGAATGAGAAGATCCCATAGCCTGAAATCAATTTAGTGTACAGATGTTAAGACCCAGAACCTGAAGAAAGGAGGCATCAGATTCCTTAGCTCTGAGCAATTGCCTTACATGCCTTCAGTAAATACTAAATCTTACTGGTAGGAAAGACAGATTTGATCACATATGGCACTACATGGCCAAATACCTAAGTAAATACTGAACAGGTTCTTTGACATTCCTTTTAGCTTTTGCGACCTATGACTATTAGTCGCTGCTTTATTGTGACCAACAGCTGATATAAAACCAGATTGCTACAAAAATAATGTATCCAGAATATTTTTAAACGTTTTTACATTGCATTATTTTGCAACTGACCTAATAGCAGAACTATGAGAAATATGTTAGGTATTTTGATTATAAGAAAGTTTAGGGAAATGCATTAAATCACCAATTCATCTATTCTACATAAGAAAGTAAAATCATTTGAAAATCACAAAATTGTTATCAGTACCATTTTTTGTCCCCTAAATAGAGCTTTTTGTAACAGAAAATGTGCCATTTTATTAGGTTTTGAACAGCCTGAGTCGAAGTGTCAGGTTAGCTATTGCGCCTATTCACCAAGCTATAACATCTGTCCGGTTTTTGTACATGCAATAAATTACCACCAGATGTCAGCATTAACTTTCTTCGAAGTAAGATGGACCGGTTAATTTCCGTTAACAGCTCTATACAAAGCCGTGAAGTAGGTCATGAAGTCTGAAGTTCCTTAAGGGAAACGTTTAACTTAAGAGACCGATTCTGTAACTGGTTCAGGATCAGGGCATACAGATGCCACAGGGCAGCCACAACTGAATTTGTTAAACTAAATTTAGAATTACAAAGAAATTCCATATTCATATCTTTAATAACTGAACATTTAATACATATAAAATTAATCACTTTATTTTGCTTCAGCTAAGAAAAAGCAAAGCCCACAGCTTTGTAGAATCTGGTATATGTACTGCAATTGCTACTCATAAGCCTGCTGCTGCTGCTGCTTCAGAATTTATCAGGATTTTATCAAAATAGCATAAAGAGCAACATACGGCGCTAACTGCATTTTAAGAGCTTTACAATAAAGTAATACCTACAAAATTCAGACTTGCATCATTATGACAGAGATACCTGACAAACATGGCTTATTACTGCTAGTATTCAAGACTTAACCTTTCTGAAGTCTGCCCACAAATTATTTATCATTAGATTTTTTCTGGTGGCTGATTCAAAAAATGGGGTGGGGGTGGGGGTACAAACCACCAAAACAAGCAGGAAGCTGCAAGCACTTGAAAATCTTTTAGCAACTGACAGGTATATTAGAACTTCTCTGGTGATTCAGTTAAGTGTGTCTTCCATCTGCTTACTTTCCTTACTGCCATGAGGATACATGCCTTACTAAAATGCCTTTGACCTGGTTTTCCTTTCTGAACTCTTGTGCTTGTTTGTAGAAGCAGGCAGGTCTGAACACCAAATATGAAAGTCCACAGTATAGGAATACTGGTACTGGAATCTAGACTTTTACACTGCTTTTCAAAGCAAGTGATGAAATTGATTCACACATGGTAATAACTTGGTTTGAATTTGCATAGGCAGTGAATTTTGAATAGGTAGCAAATTTTGAATAGGTAGTGAAACATTTTTGGACAGAGGTTTTAAGACACATTCCTGTATTTAAGAGGAGATAGGTTGAAGGAAGCAATAGTGAATAATTTTGGTTTAATACTTTTGTCCCAAACAATGTAAGCAGGAGATTCATGCTATTAGCTTGATTGCAGCTGAGTGGAAGAGCAAGTGTGCTGTGAATAGAATGGAGATCAGAATAAATGCTATCCTTTGATGTTCCCCTACGGTTCTAGTCTGAGCGGGCTTTATTACTACCCTTTTATAATTTTCCTTGTCCTACACATGGAGGTGAAACTTGTTTTTAATTTTCAGAAAAAAATGGAGTTTTTTCTGTCAGCTGCATATTGTCAATTGCTGTGCATATTGTCAGCTACATTTGTGCATGCAATCAGAAATCAACAGCCTAGAATCTCACTAGATTTTCAAATCAGATCTTCCTACAAGATTTTTGCCACCTGTATTGAAAACTAAATGACTGTGGAGTTTATAGCCCTAACAGCTTCCTTAAGCTGATTGTTGTACTGATTATTTCCTCCATTCTCTCCCATTCCATTGAAATGGCTGTTACAGGCAGTTGGGTGTTGTTAAACTAAGTCCTTCAACAAAGACAGTATCTGAATTTATATAGCCCCTCACAACCTTAAACACTAGGCATTAGCGTTGGTTGAAAGATTTAAATCTGAAATATAAAAACATCTGCAAAAGATCCAAAGGGCAGGTTCTATAGTCCTTGATTTGAAGAACACTTGTGCAAGAGCACTTCACTAATTTACTGAGTTACAGCAGTTGGCCATATGTAAGCAAAACTGTTTGAAGCAAATGGTGCTCCTTTGAGCTACACTGTTTAATCTCCGTATGGTTACTACTGCCAGGGCCATTACTGTAGATCTTCAGGAAACAACAGGGAAGAGACAACAAATTCTTCAAATTGCAAATAAAATGACTTCTATCAGAAAGGAAGACAATTCACAGTGCATTTCTGTAACTCATCTACCTTGTAGATCAAGTCAGAGGTGAACTGCAAAAAAAAAAAAAAAGAGACAAACTACTGACAAACTCAAAACCAAAAGATTTCAAATCTTCTTTTGTCTATTAAGTCACCTGGGTTATTTTTGCTACAAATAGTTATCAGCAATAAAAGGACAAATTTTACTGAATGTAGGGCTTCTGAGTTTTACACCTTCAGATAATGTCTGTTTTCAATAGCTTAGAGTAAAAGTTGAACAAGTGCAAAAAAGAAGCAGCTGCAGAGAAACACATTTCACACCAGTACTGCCGATTGCAACCATTATGCACGCATGATTTGTATTTCTAGAAAACCTAAACTTGTCTTTAAATTGGCCTTACATCAAAAATAAAACTTTGGGGGTAAGAAAGTCTTAATAGTTTTGCATATTAGTCCAATTACGTTGACAACTGGAAGCTCCAACCCAAATATGACAGCTAATGACCTTTCCTCCAAACAAACAGAGATTGTTTTTAAGAAAAGAATTATTCTTGAAGCCATAGCCTGAAACACAAAACAGTGAGACAAGCAGGAAAGCCATGAATCAGAAACACCAAATATGCAGAACATTTTTTAATGCTTTTTTCTGTTTTAAAACTTCTCCTATGTTTTTTAATTATCTCATGCCTCCTGTTAGAGACACCTGTTTGCATATTCTCAGAGCAACTATTCAAATGCAATTTCTGTCCGTTGAAGCCATGCTCCTCACAATATTGACAAGGTCAGTGAGGTCCATCCACAGGAAGTCATTTGCTGAATAAGTGGTAGTCATGCAATTTACAACTGCTTGGATGACTGATTTTAATTTACAGCAGAGTTTTTTCAAGATGCTAACCTGTTTTAAGGCAAAACACATGAATCATTCCTATCATTTTTTTCATTGTCTCCATAAGTGGGACTGTTATCCAGATTTTTAATGCCAGACACAAACAGGATTGTGTTTTTATATACCTCATGAACTAAAATAGGAAGTAATGCTCGCTTTACATAATTACAGCCACTTCACATTTCTGTCACACCTAATATGAGATGAAGAAATAAGATATCACAGCTCTGAAAGCAGTTCAGGGACATGATTGAAAGCATGTTAATGCTGCTGCACAGGAAGGATCTTGTTAATCATTTGGTTACAGAATAGATCGTGGCTCTTTAAAAACACTTATAGTGAACCTTAGAACACTGTTCTCTGTCAGTTACTCTGCCCTATTTCACAGAGGTTTTACATCAACAACTTTAAAAGTTGACAAGGGGAAGAAAGAAGGTCAAAGTATATCAAAAAAGTGATTTGTTCTCTTAAGCAAATAAAGCAGAAATCTATTCCTGTACATCACAGAAGGGTCCTCTAATAAAGTGATCATATTATTCATTAACATTTAAAAACAATTCCAGCATACTGCTCCCTGTATGTTCTCAGCCTGCTCTGCAGCAGTTAAGAAAAAAGTCCAAGGTTCATAGGGGAGGGCTTGTAAGCAGCTCACAAACAACATGCTTCAAATTCCTTTCTTTTGTAGCAGGAGTGCAAAACTACAGTTGAATAATTAAGCTATTGAACTAGGATTTATGCCAAAAAGACTAATTTGTAAGCTGTGCCCAAAGTGTCTGGGTTTGAAGTGATTTGCATATTTCTTCCTCTGTTATTCTAGGAATGCTATGGGAAACTTGCTACCCCAGGTCTCAGCAGTAGGTTTCTCATGCATACCTTTCCAAACTTGTCTTTGAAAACATGAAAGTAACAAGTGTGACAAGCATCAATGTTATATTTGTGTAGCTTATGAACGCAGGTATTCATAAAACAGGAAGTTAACTTGAAATTTCTCACAATATACAATGAGATTCTGTTTATCTGGGTTACATTAAAATTAATCTTAATGATTTATGCAATAGCATAAAGGCTGTGATAAACATAAGTAATGAATGCCAGCCAAATATTTTTATTTGCTAAGATAAAAAACAGACTTTACAGCTGTGAATTAGGAAATAATGATGACACTGCACAGAATGCAGGGCAGCCCTGGGCATTCCCCTGCACATACTTGTTACTTAGTACTTTAGTACAAAGCCTGCTCTCCTAGCTGGAGCTGAGGAAAAACTAGAATTTGGCTGTAACAGTTTAGTATTCATATTATATTCCTTATTTCATTGCATAATAAATTCATTAATTTAATCATGGGAAGCCATTAAGCTATTAACTTAAGTCACTCATCTATATGAAATTACTTTTAAATGCTAGTTTAAGAAATGCACATAAATTATGGCAGAAGAGTTCACTTAGATCAAGTCAAACGATAATGAATGAGAAAACTAATGTGATGCAGTGGGTATTCAGGTTCAGTAAGAGAGAAGCAAACAAGCTAGGCAGTAAAGACAGTTGTGGATATAACATTTTTTACTGCAATGTACACATCCAGATGTATTTTCTTCCTAGGTCTGGCATTTTATGGGTTGTTTTTTTTTTTTTTGTTTCTGTCATACTTCTTTATTTCTGGTGTGAGACATTATGTTTGTATCCCTTATCATGACCAAAGCAGAATCCTAATGGAAAAAAAGTAAAAATGGGTTCCTTTACTAAGGGGCAAATGAGCATGCCTAATGGAAAAAGGGTTCAGGACACTTCAGAGTGTACAACCATGTCTGAGGCCCTACCAGCATTCAGTGCCACTTCACTGTACTTGCCTGCCAAGCCTCAGAAGCAGCAAACCTCTCCAGTACCCATGAGTGTATGGGGAATGCATACAGTCACCTTTGGCAAGCTTGAGACGTGCTGAAAGAGACCTCTGCCATTGCTCCTATTCACTACAAACCTTATTGTGCTGCAACAAACCCTTCTACAAACACCAGTCGTCAAGAGGGATGGAGCCCAGAACAATATCCTTAACCTCAAAGCGTAGAAGCTTTTAGGCAGTCTGCTTATAACTAATGTAAATATAGCCCATTACTTTGTTAAAAATGAGAAAGCTTCTACCTCTGCATTTGAAACACTGCTTGAATATTTTGGTTTTCCTGGTACACTTGGTATACTTGACTTCAGAATGTCTAGAAAAGATGTTTTCACTGAGGTTACTGACACCATGTTTGCCTTCAGATGACAGAGGCACATAACAGAATCAAATTATTTGCTGCTTGTACAGTGTTTTACAGATTTTTGTTGGACTGCAGTTAAGTGGCTTCATTTGTTATTGATCAGCAAGTTTTTTCACAGAAATAGCTACTTAGCCAAACTTTCAGTACTTTTGTCAATGTGTAACCCACTGAAAAGAATTAAAAGAATGTAGGGCCTTAGATAAGAATAGTCATCCCATTTCTTAATAGCAATGCAGCTATATTAAGTCTTCTCCATCTATCCAAGATTCCTGTGCAAATCTGACATTGCAACAAACACATACTCTGCAGCATGTGCAACCTGGCTTTTAAACTTGACTTTCATTTTGATACTAGAAGCTTTTGCAATGACATATAGCAAAGAATGCCTTCACTTAGGATTATAAAGCAACTTATGGGTTTTTTTTGATACTAGGCAAATGAAACACTATGCTGTACCAAGCATTAGTAAAAGGGGAAAAAACTTCTATAGATGCACTTACACAAGAACAATTTTTAGCAGGCCTAAGTACAAATATGGCAAGCAAAGAGAAACAGTGGCATTCCAGCTATTATTCAGACTGAAAGTATAGCCTAACCTCATGACCCATAGCTACATGAAAAAAACAAGCTGCTCTGAAGGAAAAAGTCTAAATACAACATATGTCATTCTACTAGCAGCCTGGAAAGAAAACATGATTATACAAAAGTTTAAGGTACTTTTTATAAAGTTACATAATTTCATATGCTGTTTAACACAGTAAATTAACCTTTGCAGTCAATCATAACTGGAAAGAGTACTTAGGGTATACCAAACTAGTGTACTTCTGGTTGTTCAAAGCTTTGTTTGGAAGCAGGCACCCTACATAAGAAACTGATTTTAGATATCCTAACAAGGACATCTTTCTTTGGGGGAGAAGGAATTTTAAGGGTGGTGTTTGTGTAAGTATAACCTTCGCAGAAGCCAGAAGCTCATCATATGGGTCAGAAAGAAGTAGTCAAGGATGACTGCTTGAATGGATTTTTCCAGGGTCAAGGCAAGAATCCAACAGTAGATAGCACCAATGCCACCCACCTACAGCACTGCATAAAGGTTCAGAAAATAATGTCTCTTGAAGAGACATTTAGTTAAAAACTAAATAATGTCTCTGGAAGAGACATTTAGTTAAAAACTACCAGCCCTCACATGAAAACTGTATTTTCTAGAAAGTAATAGGCAAATACATGCAAAAATTAGGACAAAGTGACTTCTTATAAGTCTGTATAAACTCATTTTACATCTGAACATATCCACAACCTTTGACTTAAGGTTGTGGTATTTAGAGTTGGGAAGGCCATGATCTGTTTCTCTTATTCTCATAGTCTGGCCCAAATCCAAGCCATTTTGCAAAAGATAAATTCTAAGAAAAATAAGTTTTCAGTAAAAGTACTTTTCAAGACTAATCCTGACAAACCAACATGTTCCAACAGAAATGCAAAGTTCTACACCTGAAGAGGAATAACCCAATGTACTCAAACACACAGGGTGCCATTTGGATGGAAAGTGGCACAGCAGGAAAAAAAAACGAAGGTCCTTGTGGAAAACAACTTGGAGATAAGACAGAAATGTGTGTGTGCAGCAAAAAAGCTAGCACCTTGGGTTGTATTAGCTAGCAGGCTAATGTAGGTGTTTTTTTCCCTGCACGCAGTACTTCTGAGACCACATCTGGACCACTGTGCACAATTCTGGACTCCCTGTGTACAAGACAGATACAGATACACCAGAGCAAGACCAGTGGAAGCAATTAAGGGATTGGAGTTTTCATATGAGAGGCTGAAAGGACTCTAATCATTCAGCCTGGGGAAGAGAACAATTAGGGAGGATTGCTGTGTGCCTAAGTATCTGATGGGAATGTATAAAGAGTTTTAGCCAGACTCTTCTCAGGGGTATGCAGCAAAACAATGAGGTAGAGAACACAAACTAAAATACTGGAAATAGTTTAAACAAAAAAGTTTTTACACTTCAAGTGATGAAATACAGGAATGGGTTGCTCAGAGGTTGTAAAGCCTTCACCCTTGGAAATTACTCAAGATCAGGCTGGACATGGCCCATATTAACCTGCTCTAGCTGACCCTCCTTTGTGCGGAGGTTTGACTAAATAGTCTCCAGAGGTCTCTTCCTTCATTTTTAACTATTTTATGGTTTTGCAAAGAATCAATGATACATCACATCATCCATTTCAAAGAGCTCATAACAACCTACTTTTCTTTTAATGGATTTTCGCTTGGTCATATCTCTCTCGGAGTCTAATTAAAGGAAAGCATCAAATGTCCTACTTAGAGTGAAAACCAGTTTCAGGTCTCCCTTTACATTATATATGGTACTAGAAAACATTCAGTGATAATGTTGGAAAGTCATGAGCCTTAACTGCAGATCTTTACACAGTGCTAATGGGAAACTGAAACACCCTGTGTCAACAAGCATGCATTTAATCATACTTAATGTAGACTAGGCAATACTGTAGCAGACTAAAAGGAATTGGTGCAGAAAGGCAAGCTACCTCTGTATATTCAAATTTAGATTTTAAGCATAGCTGGTCATATTCCAGAAGGGAGAATGTATAATGGTTCTTTTGAAATCAAGGATGAACGTCTGCTCTAAAGGAGCATGACAGTTTGCTGTAACCCATTTGTATTGTACTGTCTTGGTGACCTAGCGTGGAAAAATAAATACTCCTTCCAGTGGCTGTCAGTAGGTAAGAATTAAAATGTGACCTAGAGTATGGTATTCCTTGTTTCACAGGGTCCTATTGAGGCTAGAAGAGGGAATAAGTAATACAGTGCTGGCGTTTCATTAGTCTGAGATGTTACAGAGATGCTGAAATGAGGGCTTCTGTTGATTATTCTCTCAGAAATTCTGAGTCCAGATTACTTTGCCTAGAAGAGCTTCTGATCCTTGGACACTGCTGTGAGTACAAATGCCTGAATTCATTAACATTCTGTGACATAGCATCCGTCACATGGAGGTCTTCAAATTCATGAATAAAGAAATAAAATTTTTAAGAGCATACAAGTTAACATCACTAAAAGAAAAGAACTGCTGTAATTTTCTTGCTTTAAACACTTTTGCACTAGAAAAAGGTGAGGGTCAGGAGGGTTTTTTTTTTCCAGTGTCATTTCTCTCATCATTTTAGCATTCAACTAAAATACAGGGGAAATGATACTATATTTAAAAAAAACACGAAATTAAAACATGTAAATCAACATTAGAAAATTAGAAGACTCCTGCATTTTTATTACTTTTATGTAGGTGAAACTGAAAATTTAGATCATTTTTTGGATGCAAATCTATTCAAAGATAGTATGTGCAATACCTTTGACACTCATCTTCTTATGCTCATTATGTATCTTGAATGATGCACATACGGAGAAAAGTAGGACATGATCATGTGACTGAATGAAATTCTCTATAATGGCAAAGCAGAAAAATTCAGGAGCTTTAGACACCTGACTTTTCAATGGAAATAGCCATATTTACCATAAACTTTTCTTTACTCACAAAGGCTTTTATTCTTTCTGAAGAAAGTGATGAAGTAAACTCCTTCATAGGCGATCATAATATGACGCCTTCTTCGTAAAATTTTTATCTCTGACCAGTCTACCACACAGAACTAAGCAGCCAGCATGCACATAAGAAACCTAACAGTTGTTTTCAGTCCTAAAGCTGGGACATCTGCTATTCCATCTTCTCTGAGCTGATATTAGCTATTGACCCTGTATGCTGGACCTGGAAATAAAAATAGAGGAAATAGAGCTTTCCTTGGGGCTCTGATGATCTAGAACTTTATAAATGCTCTAGCACATGAAAAACCTCATTTCAAATGGCTGGCAGTATTGACCAGGCTGACAATACTTACTCAGAAGAGAAAAATTGAAACAATTCCATTTATCCAACATACACAGCATGCTGCAAGCAATGACATGGCAGCCACTCAAAAAAAATATTGCAAGACTCCTTTACAACAAAACCTCAAAACAGGATGGTAATGGCTCCCCATCCAGTCTTATTGTATTGTAAAGGCTCAACAGAGCCCTATTTGAATCATTGGAGGTTACACCTCTTTGTATCAGCAAAGGATCTGGCTGCAACTACTTAGTAATCAAAGGCAGTTCAAGTATATTCTAAACAACTTGTTTGTTTTGTATTCTTCTGACTTTGAAAAACATTCAGTTCATGTATAAAAACTTGCACTGTGCTAGAAAATGGATCTGCTTGCAAGAGACAACTCATTCTTTTGTTGGGGACAGCATTAAAAGTAAAGAAAACTGGACTTAAGTTAGAATGGAAATAAATACACTGTCAGACAAGACTAAAAACCTCACTGATGTCACCCTATAAAGTCCTAGCAAATTACTCTATCATTCTCCTGCTTGAGCCTGAGATTCTTTCCTTTCTTGTTAATCTCACTTTCTGGACATTATCCAGCTTACTTGATTCACCTCTCAACTTCTAGCTTCTGTCAATCTTTACAAAAATAAACTCTTTGGATTTTTTTTTTTTCTTTCTTCTTGTTGCCAAGGATTCTTTTTAAAACACATGCTTGCTTGACTTTCAGGAATTTGCACCAATATAGAATAGTGATGAATTACAGCATGTTCAAGAAATGCACGCACTTCCAAGCACAGAAAGACATGTGCTTGAATGACCAACAATGCAGCTATAGCATCATGGTGCACATATTGCACCATTTACTTTTTATCTGCAGGAAGGTTTATAAATATTTAGTTATATTGGGTAGAAATCAACCCATATCTTAAAAAGCCTGGCAGATGTTTCAGTATGTGTTATCAAGTACAAAATTAGAAGCCAGGTGGATATAATGTCTGGAAAATTGTAACATTTCTCCTTAAAAACAATACTGTAGAGGATTTCAGTAGAAGTAATTTTTCATGCTAATCCTCACAGTAACTAGGGATGCTGTGAATTATTAACTCCCAAGGTCATGTCTATGTATTTCATATTCCAAAACTTCTCATTAAGCATAAGCATAAATCAGACTTTCATTCTTTTGGGAAAAGGGAGTATAAACCAAAAGAAATTGAGAGACCAGCAGCTTTCCTTCCATTTTTGCATCACCTATGACAGCAACCTGTGCCTTCTACAAAGGAGGACGATCTTAAGCACCACACCTGGCTAGGGTTTCTCCCCACATCTTCTCCTGGAACTAATCTTCCCCATAAAATTTTTTCTGACAGGAATGACTTGACCTTGAACATTCTAGAACCCTGGACACAGCTTGAAATTAGATTAGTATCCTCATCAGCCATTATTTTATTTCTGACTGCAGCACTACTTCGGCTCTCAGACTTTCTTCCTTGCCATTCAAACATCCTGAAGAACAAAATTTGTTGCAAAAACCTTTTTAATTTTTTAAAACCAACATTTTATCCTGAAAATTCTCACAAAACACCCTGTTACATATTTTAATTACAGACGTCCATGCCAAGATTCAAAATGCTGCTACAAGGTACCAGGTGAAGTTTGGTTTTCAGTGCAGTTTCTCCAGTCACTCTAATATGTGAGCAATGTCACCCAGGCCAAGTTTCACTACCAGAGTGTGGTTTAGTGCTCCCTGCTGTCTGGCTTTCAGCCACTGGGTATGTCCAATAGGGACATGCTAGGCTTATGGATGTAGGTGAAAGGCATTGGCAGCTTCCTTGGCTTTAAAGCTTCTCACCTTCACTAGTGTAACAGTCCCTTCCCAGGCATCTATCTCATTGTAATCCTGGTAAAGAATAATGTTTTTAGTTTATGGTGCAATTCAGACACTGATACTCAAACAGATTTCTGTTGGGTTAGAAGCAAGTTGAAAAAAAAAATTGGTTCAGAATAACATTCTGAACAGGAATCTTATAACGGTAATTATTTCACTGTCAGGTGCGTATAAACTCCCCACCCACTCCTCACCCCAAGAGTACTGTGTAGGCATGTTCCCTTATTGTGAATAGAGTTTTAATGTAATAAAAGTGTTCTATCAGGGCACTCACCTTCCTGCCAAATTTGCCGTTTCTGGAGACCGAATTAATATACCTCAGTTTGTCTCCCATCATGACACAAACTACTAGGTAGGTACAATAGGCATAATACTTTTCAGAAGCAGAGCACTTACTGCACAGATCACAAAACTTTTAGTCTTCATTTGGTCTTCCTTTGATCTTTGGCAACTTCTTTTTGGTCTTTGTCAGGGCAAGACAACCAAAACTTTCTCAAAATGGCAGTTGAAGACAAGCAGCTGCCATCAGAATATTGATTTGGCCTACAGCTCATTGCTTTGCCAGGCCAAGAAATTCCTGGATGGCCCCAGGTAGGCTACAGGCCAGGTGAACTGCCTTTGCATCCTGAAATATGGCCCACAGACAATTATATCATTATATTTATGTAAGTTTAATGTTATTCAAGGAGTACGACCAAACATCAGAGCTTAGGTAAAGCCTGATAAAAGTGAACAAGATCTTTCACTTTCTGCTGTAATCACAGCTTTTGCGTTTTTCCACTAGCCAAACTACAATACTCCAGATTTTAGTATTAAAGCTTAGAAAGAAGCTTTTGCTTTCCATTATTCCTAAGGCACATGAATTTCTCCTTCTAAAATAGCATCTGCCAAACTAAGTATTGTGCAATAAAAAAAAAAAGAAAGGCAAACAAAAAAAACCCAAACCAGCAAAGTTTCCTATCCAAAACATATGAACTCAAATTTACTGAATTGTCATATCTTGCCTGCTACTTCTATCTTTGCAGGTGATTACATTTCATTCATAACTTCATTTGGAGTGCTTAATGTCAGATCAAATCTTACCTAAGAATAGTTTCATGGAAACAGATTGCTGATGCATAAAGGTATACATTGCAGGGTATCTCAGCCTACCAGAAATTCCCATACTTGCTTTAAGTGAAAGATAACAGGAAGGGATTCTATACGTACATAGGAAATAAAAGACAGACTAGGGACAATGCAGGCCCCTCCAGAAGCTATTAGGAAAACTGGCTACCCTGGATTTGGAGAAGACTGAGGTTTCTTTGCCTCAGTCTTCACTGGCAAATGCTCTGACCACACCACCCAAGTCTAGGAAGGCAAATGTGGGGATTGCAAGAATGAAGACCTTAGGCCCACTGTAGGAGAGAATCAGGTTCAAGATCATCTTAAGAACCTGAATGTATACAATTCCATGGGACCTGATGAAATCCAATCCCAGGTCCTGAAGCAGCTGGCACATGAAGTTGCTAAGCCACTGTCCATCATATTTAAAAAGCCATGGCAGTCAGGTGAAGTTCCTGACTACTGGAAAAAGGAAAATATAACCCTCATTTTCAAGAAGGGGAAAATGGATGAGCCAGAGAGCTACAGAGCAGTCAGCCTCACCTCTGTGTCTGGTAAGATCTTGGAGCAGATTCTCCCAGAAGGCATACTAAGGCACATGAAAAATGACAAGGTTTTTGGTGACTGCCAACATGGATTCACTAAGGGTAAATTCTGCCTGACCAATTTGGTGGCCTTCTGCAATGGGACTACGGAACTGATGGACAGGGGTAAAGCAGCTGATGTCATCTACTTGGACTTGTGCAAAGTGTTTGTCACTGTCTCACATGACATCCTTGTCCTTAAATTGGAAAGACATCAATTTGATGGATAGACCATTTGTGGATAAAGAATGGGCTGGATGGCCACACGAATTGTTGTGTTCAATGGCTCAATGTCCAGCTGGAGGTCAGTAATGAGTAGTGTCCCTCAGGGATCGGTGTTGGGACTGGTCTTGTTCAACATATTTGTCAGTGATATGGACAGAGGGATCGAGTGCACCCTCAGCAACTTTGCTGACACCAAGCTGGGTGGTTTGGATGATACACTGGAGGGAAGGAATGCCATCCAGAGGGACCTTGACATGCTTGTGAGGTGGGCTGATGACAACCTGATGAAGTTTAA
>JAOEHX010008798.1:0-19897 GCA_025448015.1 Bolborhynchus lineola
TGCTCCATCCCTGGCAGTGTTCAAGGCCGGGTTGGACAGAGCCTTGGGTGGCATGGTTTAGTGTGAGGTGTCCCTGCCCATGGCGGGGGGGTTGGAACTAGATGGTCTTAAGGTCCTTTCCAACGCTAACTTTTCTGTGATTGTATGATTCTGTATATAACACATACATGTAAAATATATATATTTCTGAATATAATTCATGAGTATATGAATATAAATGAATAGATATGTATTATGAGTATATATTTGAAAAAGTATGTAGTTGCTCTGACATAGCTTACTGGCACACAGAATTGTATGCAGTCTTTGGAAAGTGTATTTTTTGAAATGCAGCCATCTCTTTGTTAAGTATTCCAAGAACATTGTGCTTATTGCTGTGAATATCTTTTAAATACTCAGTGGAAAAAGTTGCAGACATTTTTGTCTGAATGTGTATTTGTAACCTGTTCAACACATCACTTGTTTGTATGCCAGCTGGCTTCCTTTCAAAAATGGATTATTGAGAATATATATATATATATATTAATCATTGTGATATGCTGTTGTCACTCTTTATTGGAGATACAAACCTCCCATAATATCTCCTGGAAATATTTGGGAAACACGAGACTGTGCTTTTTCTGGATATATTGGCAAAACTGCTCTTGGCTTCAGTTTGGGCACACAAGTGAGGTTTTTCCTCCCAGTTCAAAGTAATGTAGTTGTGCTTGCCAGTGGTTGCATCAGCACGGTGGTGTTCATTTTGTCTAGGAGGTACATAAGCTGCAATGTCTCCATGTCTGGAATGGGTTTGGGCCCTGGAGGTGGGCTGCTGGGCAGGTGGAGTTGGTGGCTGTTGGCAGCTCACAGAGGGAGTGTTGGGTCAGGGAGGTGCCTCCAAGTGCTGCATGCTTCCTGGCTTCTCTGTCTTCCCATGGAGTGACCTGTGGTTGTGGTTCTTCGTCTGACGAGGCTGCAAGTGCTTCCGTGTAGCTTGAGGTTATGAACATCTCAGGACCTGTGTCATTTTTGATGTTCGCGGTTTGACACAGGGCTGTGGGTCGGGAGGGAAGAGCCATCTTGCTCTGTAAACAACTTCTGTGTGTGAACGTAATTTCAAGGAAGTCAAGGGTTGTGCTGGTAAAGCTGAACCCCTCTCCTGGTCACCGGCAGCCTCAGTGCCTGTGGGCTAACTCCTCCCTGCTGGAGCATGGGCCTGGGGTGGCTGGGTGAGACTTTCTTCTGGTGGAGCCCAAATCAGAGTTAGTATCTGTAAGAAATCTCCACTGTTTCCTGAGCTTCTGGGCTCAGGCCAGAAGTCATGCCTTGTCCACTCAGTTTTGGTGTTTAGCTTTTCCAGTTCATTTCTGAGGGCAAGGAGATATGTTTTTAGTGGAAGCTGAGATTCTCATCTGTATTGTCCTTCCTGCAGAAGTCCTCCAGGGCTGGGACCTCTCCAGTGTGAGAGGTTGGTTTGGCTGGTAACATTTCCCCTTTTTCTGGTTTTCCTTGCTCACTTATAAAGTGAAGCTAGCACCTCTTGGCAAACACCTTTTCCATGTTAAAGACACATAGCTGTGCTTTCATGCTTGTGTACCTTCATGGTCCTTCAGAGCAACCTTTGAACAGCAATGAGGAGCCCACCCCTATGCTGGGCTCAGGTGAGTCTCATCCCCTCCTAAGCTCTCTATGGACTCTGCTGTGGCCTCAAAAGGGAGGCTGTTGTGTTTTATGGGTGCATTTAGAAGTGGCTATTCCACTTAAATCTGGGAGAAAACCATAGCAGGCTGAGATAGCTAAAATCGCCTGTCTGTAGTTAGCGTGACGGGGGCTGTGGGCAGGATATCCTCAGCTACCACCAGCCAGGCTGCGTCATCCTGCCGCAGCTAGAAGCCGGAGTGAGAAGAGAAACATGAGATGCACAACATGTAAATACTCCATAAATACTAGGAATTTGGCAAGGAGGCAGCAGCGGCTTCCTCCCTCCCTGAAGATACCACCATATGCCCAGAGATGAATCCAGCAATTTCAGCAGTGTTGGCAAAACCTGATTTTGACTCCCCACTGCTCTCTGGCTGGCACTGGCTGAGTCTTCTCAGGGCCAGGGGTTTGCAGGGTAAGGGGGGGTCAGCGAAAGCAGGGAAAAGCACTGCTGTGGGAGTACCAGGACCTCTCATGATTGCAGCCAGGGAGTGGGGCAGGCAAGATGGTGCATAAAGCAGCTGGCTCAGATGAAGGGCATCGCACAGGCAGTGCATCCTCATGCATGTTACCCCCTGACCTGGTTTTGGGGTGCAGGATTGGAGCTGATGCAGGGGAGGGCAAGTGTTGGTGGAAGGACACATGCCAGGATAAGGGTACCTCATGCTCTCGTCCTGTGTCTCCTCCTTTGGATTTTGAGATCTGATGGAATCGTGGCACAAGGTGGAATAGCCGCAGGCAAATCACTGTTACGGCAGATATATTACTGCAATAAAATTACAGATTTATGGCAGTCAGAGATCTAGGCTTGTACCCGTAACTTCTCACTTCTGTGTATCATCCCAGTTGGGTGGCATATAAACTAAACCGAGCCACAGAAAAAAGAGATGATAGTGGGTTAGCTGTGTCCTCCTGCTGAGCACTGTGGGCCCTGGCGCTCTGCCCTGGAGCATGGCACCACGAGGGGCTGCTGGAGCGCTGGAACAACGGGGGCTTTTGTGTGTGTTTGGACAGTAGGAAACAAGCTATCGCTACAGCACCTCCTCTCAAAGACGTTATTTATCGGCACGTGGCAAGCCTCAGGCTTGCCTTCTTCAGTGGCAGCACTGTTCTAGTCCCACATTGCTGCTACGAATGGGAGGTGCAGCGTGGAGTTTGGGGCTTTTCTGTGAGTTTTTAATTTAAATTTTTTTTTTTCTTTTAATTTTCTCCTCCATGGGGGCAGGGATATTTCAATGGGTGGAAATGTCGGGGGCAAAGATTCACATCCAGCTCCTGGCTTTGTTCTTCTGTACATAGCCCTTCTCTCTCCACACCATCTGTCTGTTGAAATTAATACTTTAATAACCTCTGCAGGGTTGCACTGCTGTTTGTTTATCCCAGTGTTTAAGTTCCTTTTTGAGTTTTGGGATTAAGCTGCAGTGCCCAGGCATCCTTGTGGACCGTGAAAATCCCCAAGCTGGAGTGTCACAGCCTCTTGAAAAGGAAGAAAATGTGTGAGAGACAGCTTTTTGTTGTAACTAGACAATCCTTAAGGTCCCTTCCAACCCAAACCATTCTACAAATCTATGTTTCTTGGCCCTAGTCCTGGTGGTGTGACCCAAAACAGAGGCACATTTAGTTTGTGATGCCCCAGTGTTCTGATGAATCCTACCTTGCTGTTTCTGTGTTCCTGGCAGCCCTTCCCTGCCTGCTCTGACCTGGAGTTCAAGCACAGTTTCCTCAGCATAGCCCTGGAGCTGTGAGTCTTCTGACTTACAGGTTTGAGCTTTTTCCCTCCAGAGGTAACCAGAGCCTGAGACCACCCCCCAGCAGTACTTCTTTAACAGAAGAACAATCAGAAATGCCATAACCCAGATAGCAACAGGCCCTGCATTTCTCATCTTGATCTGCCACCAGGAGCATCTCCCAGGTTGGGCGCAGGATTGTCTGGATCCTGCCTGCACCTGCAGTGTGTCCTGGGAAATATCTTCCTTTCTGCTGCCTATATTTTCTTTGTTTCTATTTGTCTGGAGCGTGGTGGTGTTTGATTTTTGTTTCTCCAGAATATTGAGTTACACAGCATTGCTGCATGTTTTGTTCCTCAGCTGGTCACTGCATCTTGGAAACTGCCTGGTGTTTCCAACTGATACCCTCAAAGTGTCTCACCCCAAATCCATGGCTGTGATCTCCTATGAGTCACTCATCTTCCTGTGAGTGGTTCCTTTGCCTGCTGAGGTCTTTCCTCAGCCATGCCAGCCCATGTTGGGTACCACATTTATCTGGAGATGGGAGTGCTCGTTACGCACTAATTGTCATACTGATTGCTATGTGATAACTAAATGGCATCAAGCAGGGTTCATGCAGACAGATTCCTCTGCTTATCCCACTGGTTTGTCTGCCCTGACACCCAGTGGGTGTCCATTTGGCTGCCAGGAGGTTACCGCCTACTGTCAGTTTGCATACCTGGACATGGTGCTTTCTTTCCTGCATGTTCGGGTAGAGTATGTCCTTTTTATTTTGCATCGTGGAGCCTTTAATTACTCTCAACAAGTCCCTTTCACACATAGAAAATCCTGTAGCAATTTCAATTTGAATTGCTTTCTCTGAGGCTTCTGTTTAGATGAGTGCACCTGCTCTGGGGTTCCAGTGGTAATTGGGCTGTAATAGTTATGATCCTTTAAATGCACTTAAGGTACCATGAGCTTTAAGAACTGATAATGATGCAATCTGGTATCTCAGCACTAGTTTTGTCTTGCCTCTGAGCTGAGCATTTTGGATTTAATTGTATTGTTTTGCCATTCATGAGCATTTGTATTTGAATACAAAAATTCACAGGTTGTACAACTTGAACCTACTTAAATGTGCCCTGCACTCCTGTACCCATCCAGCAGGTCTGGGTCCTGGGCTGCTCCTCAGTTCCCACTCTGCCAAACCCCTGCTGAGTCCAGTGGGAGCTTTGCCAGAGCAAGGCCCTAAAAAGAAGTGTGGCTCATTTGAGGGGTTGTGCTCATTTGTGCAGCAGTACAGGCACACGTTAAAAGGACATTAAACAAAAAAATACTAGAACCTACTTGTCTTGTCCTTGCCCAAAGCACTAACCTTTATTGTGAGATTGGTCCAGCAGGTTAAAGATGAAGTTTCCTCTGTTCATGTGTTACCTAAGATTTTGTATTGCGGATACCATGAACAGATCTAAGCTTTTGAAGTTCTCTGCTGCCTTAATTCCCCTTTAAGGAATTAAAGGGAAGAAAAAGAGAAGACATCTCTCTGGGGCATGCCTTACCACAGCAGTGAGAGGTGTGCAGCCTATAGCCTGCTGCTGCACACAGAATAAAAGATTTCAGAAATTACAAGTTGCGAGTGTTATAATGAACGGAAAGTAAATACGATTCAGTTTGCTATGAATCATTCTGTGGGGGTTAATTGGACTCAGATGAGCTGGCATTGTTGCAGTGCAAGAATAGAGTTGTTTCAGAATTAGACAGGCATCACTGCTCGGGAGACCAGAGCTGCAGCATCTTAGTGGCACCAGGGAAACCTTCCCCTCAAAGAGGCTTCCCAGGACTGACGGAGGAAGGTCTCTGGGTGGGGAAGGAGCCAGCAGCAGCTCCCACAAGCCCTCGAGATCTGGGAATTCACCTGCTGGTACCAGAGGCTCTTTCCTCTCTTTGAATTGCTCTCAAATGAACACTGTGTGTTATGGCTGTTGCTGTGAGATGGAAGCTTTCCTTCACTCTAAAAGCCCTCTAAGCTATTCTGGCAGGGAAGAGGGGGCATGAAGTGGTAGTAATGGGAACTGCTATAATGGGACATTAGAGCAAGAGAAAATAAGCATTTTGTGCTCTTCCCTCCAGCAGGAATTTAAGATCCTGAAGCAGAATCAGCAATGGCTCAGACAATGTGTTGTACCCAGGCAAGGACAGTACTTTTCCTTAGGAAAGCAAATGCAGTTTGGCTCCATGAGAGATACAGAGTTTGGATGATACCCTAACTTGTTTTTTGACTAGCGTAGCTTGACTGTGTTGGGGAGGCACAGGAACTTGAACACAGAAACTGTCCTGTAATGGAGAGAGACAGAAACTGCACATCACCCTCTTTAAAGCCATGATCATGATTATGGAATGAGTTTCTTAACTTGCTGCAAGGAGATTTATATAAGCGATTCTCAATGCCAGTGGGAATTACTCAGAGCTATACAAGTGCATCAGAGTAAGAAATGTGCCTTGGCAGTTCACTATTAATATTTGAAGATAGTACAAGAAAAGTCTCATTCTCTGAGTCAAGTGGGCAAAACTAGTGATATTTGAGGGGGGGACATGACATATCTGTTATTTTAGTCTTCTGAGACTGAAAAGAGGTTATAGGAAGGTAAACCATTCATACTTAAGGGTCCTCAGTACAAAGAATTTCTTATATATGTAGCATGTTAACCGTTCTCCTTATTCTAACTGCAGATGCTCAGCTACTGTCTGCTGGGTACTGATGGGCAGCAGCCCACCTCTGTTTTTAGGTGCGGTGCTGCTGACTATTTGAGTCCCAAGGCTTCGATGCCATCTGTTGCTCACCATGGGACAGGAAAGGTTGGTCCCATTCTGCTTGCAGTTATATCCTGTAATAGAACAGGACAGGGAGACTGCAGGCAGCAGCAGAAGGGCATAAGCAAAATCAGGATTTGTGATTTTAGTCTAGTGAAATATCTCAAAGAGCTTGCTTCTTTTGAAGTGGCCATTGAAGTGGGTAGAAAGGACTGTGTATTTATGTGAGGTACAGAGAGAGGCAGACGTTGACCTCTGCTTGATGTTTCTGAGTTAGTCATTATTCCTCTGTTCGGTTTGTGTCTGTAACAAGCTTTCAAGTTGCCTTCTTCAGATTTTGGTTAAAGTTGGCACGAAGTTGGAATCTTAAAACCCGAGTTCCAGCATCAAGCGTTATTTTAGGTACAGGTGTGTCCTGCATTGTAGCAAGTACGGCCACAAAGCTTTTGTCTGTGTTTTACCTTCCTTCTGTGAACAGCAGGGCTCGGGCTGTGTCTGTTAGCACTGTGCTGCTGCAGTGCTTGTCCAGTCCATTAAGACCTGTGGCTAACTGCTGCCATGCTGTTTCAACACGTTTTCTTCCTTATTCTTAGCATTACTTACATATTTTTTATGGAAGCCCATTTCATTTAAATGAGAGAAAGTGAAATTTACTATTCTTGACAGATGTCAACAGCTTTGGAACAACACTGGACACATTGAGTGCATCCCAGCAATGCCAGCGGCTCTGAAGAAGGTTCACCAAAGTAGATGAGTCTTGCCTCTTGCCCTGCAAATGATAAATTCCAAAGCTAACCTTTATAATGGCACAGTACAGGTGATGGCCCACCCCAAAGCCCAAGTACCCCACTGAGAAAATCTTTGCTCAGGGCTGTGCAAGTTGAATTTAATCAGTTTTCACATTCCCAGCAAATAAACTGATGAGGTAGAAGCTGGTGCTATGGATGGTTTGGTGCAAACCTTCTTCAGGACGTCTTGGAAAGTGTTGGAGCTCATCAGCTGCTAGGCCTAGCACTGAGGATGGTGGTGTGTAACCTCGGGGTATACTCCAAGTTGAAAGCAGAGTTTGGAAACGGAGGGCAGCCACAGAGAAAGTGCATTTCTGTCTTTCAGCTGAGTAATGCCCAAATCCTGGCCCAGTGTGTATACATCTTACCACCCCTGTAGGGGCAGGGGTAGGATGGTTTGGCATTACAATGGTACGTGCTGTTTTAATGCTTCAACAGTGATAACAGAATACCCAAACAAGCCCTGTTTGATGCTTAGGTAAAGATCTCAGCCTGCTATGTCTGTAGGCAGATACCAAGCAGAGTTTATAAATCACTGTAGAAGGATTTGATACTTTCTTTCACTTTTCTTTTTCTTTCATTCCAACTTGCAGTACTTTGACTGCATAGAAATTACCATAAAGAAGTAAAGAACATAGTCACATAATAGTTGTATAATAGATTTTGGCAGATAGTAAAGCATTGTAAACCATGGACCAGGAAGGTACAGTTGTTTGCTTAATATAGTTATTTCATTGGATGTGAAAAAGTAGAAATCCGTTAAAATTCGCTGCTTTCCTGTTGTGGAAAGCTAATCAGACAAGCATGAGTACAAGCGAGGGTACATGTCTTCCCCGCTCTACTACACAGCAACTGCTACAGGGTATTTTACAAACAATTCCTGAAACACCCTACCACTGTTAGCACCAGTCCGGCCTGGCTGCGAGCACTGGGCTCCTAGGGCCAGGCCAGCTTTTAGGCTACTGTGCTAGTTAAGCTGACTGAAGCTGTGGGATGGGTCTGACTGCAGGAGCCCTTGGAGTGCTGGTGGAGGTCAGTGATGGCAGCTGGGGACGGCTGTGAGCTCTAGGGAGGGAACCCATGTGAGGGCATTCAGGTTGTTCAAAAGGGAAAAAGATACTCCAGTAACTAAAGCCGTTTTGTGTTTTGGTTTCTCTTAGCAGCTATTTATCCAAAACATTTGGAGAAAAGCTGTCTCTCTATTAAATATTTAACACCCGTGCCTTCAACTGTGGGCTGAGAAAGCTCCCAGTCCACACGTGAGTCACTGAGAACTCCTCCTACGAAACCAGCGGAAGCCCAGATTGGAGATTGCTGCAGGAAAAAGATATGCTTGCAGGTTTGGAAAAAGCCCAGAAAGGCTCACATCTCTCCTGTATCATAAAATGAGCACAGCAGTCACTGTTGGGTATGTGGACAAGGAGTCGTAGATTTCAAGTGGAGATCTCTAGATTCCTAGGTAGCCTCACACCCTATGTAATGCAGATGAGCAGTGCACCCAATAGGTGGTCTTTTATTAAATGCTGTTTGTATTCATATCCTGACGTGTTAGTGATGACAAGACATAGATCAGTGCTTCCCTAAGTAGTTTGTTGCATTGGCAAATTACTGGTAGTTTTAATCAGCTTAGTTTTCTCCTCCAGCCTTCAGTTGACACACATTTCTGCAAAGCAAGGAGATGCATGTTTTGAAGGTGCTTCAAGGTGACAGCCTGGGACTCATCCTCAGAGAGCAGGAGCGCAGGCTCCCACAGAAAAAGTGTGTGGTAATAAATTGTGTGATAATGAGTTGTGATAACAAAAAAGGTTACGGCTAAAGTTTAAGCTATTCTAGCACTTCTGGTGGCAAGCGCTGTTACGCACCCCCAAGCTGAAAGTCAAGAAAAAAAAAAAGAAACACAGCTCCACACCAACAACCAAGAAGGAGAAAAATGACTGCTACTGCCAAACCCAGGACAGTGATCCAGGTCATAAACCCTGCATAAATTAATTAAAAATCAGGTGAAACTGGGTATTTAGCTAAAAGGCCTGTTTATAGTTAGTTAAAAATAACTATACACCAGAGATTACTCATTTGTCACCGAGATGGTGACATGAACTACAGAAAATTAAACACTAATACATCTCGTAGATTCCTATATGCAAGATCTTATTTTTAAGTGCTTAAGTTGTATTGATTTATGGTGAAATAAATTATGATAAATTGGCAGAAATTGATTTATTAATAAAATCTGAAGATGTCTTCCTTTAACTTCAGAGGACATAGTACGTGTGAGAGGCTGATATGCATCACTTTTTACTGTAAAAGTTACAAGAGGTAGTATCTAATTATTGACATAAAAAACTAATTGAGAGAGAAATTCATAGCTATTTTAAGGTAGCCTAAATTCATTGAATTTGCAAGATAAAATTAAACTTTCAAAAATATACTCAGTATGTTAGAAAGTTTTATATCTTTCTTTTCTTTTACGGTCATAGCAAGAGAGCAGCATCAGGACGTAATCTATAACTCAGGTTTTTAGAAGACTTCCAAGCGCTAGAACTGTTTCTTAGGTCAGCTACATTTTTACCACAAATAATTTTCTTCTAACACAAAATATCATACACTGTTGAAGGGCACAGATTGCTGGGAGAAGCAGTTAGCAGAGGGATTTAATATAGCTAGATTGTCAACCAGGAGAAATATCACACTCAACTGTCACTATCTTCTGACAGAGCCCTGATTAATTTTTGAGAAGTTGGTATTAAGTGCATGGAGGAATTTCAGTGTGAATGATAATTCCCTTTTGTTTTGGAACAAGCCTTGGTCAAATCAGATCATTTTGTCGTGTGGGCAAATGCATCTGGAGAACAGGTTCAGGCAACAGAACACCAGAGCAAGTCTCCTCTGATTATGGCCAAATACAAGGATTAGAAAATCAGTTTGCTTTCTTCAGAAGAAATAACTCTGTAGGATGGACTTCCAGTTGTCACTGCAATCTGAAACTCTTTATTCAACTTGAAGCACAAAGCTTTTTGTTTTAAGTTTAGGGTTATGTAATCCTTTTGGTTTAACTTCCTTGTCTTTAATTTTTTCTCAGTTGTTAAGTAAGTGTGGCTAAGGAGGAAACAAGGCCATACCCCCAAAAACTTATTAGATTTAGAAATGAAGAAATGCTTTGTTTTTTGTTTGGTTTTTTTTTTTTTTTCCTCCTCAATTTGTCTTCTGCTTTTCCATACTTACCAATTCATAAATATTCTCAGCTTTATCATAACTCAGTTGTTTTGAAAATTTCTTTCTTAACAGAAAAACTTGTTCTCCTTGACTCCATTGCTAGGCTTACCTCTTGCTCAGACAGCCAAACCCCTGGGAGTCCATTGTATGCCAAGATAGCTGCCAGGGCTGATGCTTACATCCGTGTGGATTCATCTTTGAAACTAATGCTACTCAGAGTAGAAGAAGATATTTCTATTACTTTTTGCAAAGGGTAAAAAATAAAAGAAGATTCTCTACTGCCTGATTTTATGGCATTCAATTCCTCTAAATTTAGCAGTCTAAAAGTTGACTATTTAGTGACAGCAAGTATCTATGTTTCTGCTGCAGTCAGTAGTGAAGAACTGGAATTTTTAGCTGATGATTCATCTAATCTCTGCCATACCCTTTGCCTTAAAATGAGAGAGTCCCTCTACATGTTCTTTCTGTTTGGTGGAAGTGCCTTAGAAATCAGCTTAGTTTAACCTCTTGATCTTAGATGAATAAGGAAATACATCCATGTTTTGAGGCACTTTCAATGCAACTTACTGTCACAACATATTCCGGAAGGGAAAGTAATCAGAAAAAAATATTTGTTTGCTTGAAATGTGGTGTTTCCTTTTTATTTTTCTAAACAGAAAAATAGATTAGATTTTTAGTGATTTACTTCAAAACCAATAAACTTCCACACCCTCCCATTTGTTTATTGTTAAATGTAATTTCATTCTGTTTATGATAAATTCCAGGTTACATATATGTACTTTGAAAAATATGAGATTAAGCAAGAGAGATATCATGAGCATCTTACTCTGAATTTGAAAATTCTGTTTTATAAATCAAGTATAATGATTCATGGATATGCAGTATATTGCTGATATTTCAGAAGACTTGCAGAGTTGAGTATAAACTGATAACTCAGAACTAGGGCAAAAGACAGAGCATATATGATGAATGGATAAATACAATGTTTATTGCTCAAAAGGAATAGATTCTTTGGAGGACTTAGAATCATAGAATAGTTAGGGTTGGAAAGGACCTTATGATCATCCAGTTCCATCCCCCTTTCCACTAACCCATGTCACCAACGGCTCTGTCCAACCTGGCCTTGAACACCGCCAAGGATGGAGCATTCACAACTTCCCAGTGCCTCACCACCCTTACAGTAAAGAATTTCTTCCTCATATCCAATCTAAACTTCCCCTGTTTAAGTTTGAACCCATTACCTCTTGTCCTATCACTACATTGGTGATAGATATAAGAATGTAGCTTCTAGGATGAATACTGTACACCTCAGGGGAGAATCCACCTCACACTAATTTATACAGTGGACAGAAAAAGCGAACACAAAACCCCCTTACATCTTAAAAGTCAATCATCTAGTAACATGTCTGTATAGCGCCTTGAACTAATTACTGCAGGAAAAATGTTGATGGTGAACTGATGGTAAAGATGGGTATGATTATAGCTGAGATTTTGTCTGAAAATGTCATTACGTTTTTCCAGGCCTTTGGATGTTCTTTAAAATTTAAATCCAAATCCATGACGTAAAAAAACCCCCAAACTCAACCAAACAACAAAAAACCAAAAACCTTCACAACCAACCCTCACCCCACCCTCAAGCAAACAAATGTAGGAAAAATAACCTGTAAGCATAAAAGTTAGTTGTAAAGTCAAGATAACTTCATGGGTGTGCAAACACCTATTTCTGCTCTTGCAGCCCAGAAAGCCAGCCATATCCTGGGCTACATCAAAAGGATTGTGACCAGCAGGGCGAGGGAGATGATCCTGCCCTTCTACTCTGCTCTTCTGAGACCTCAATTAGAGTATTCTGTGCAGTTCTGGTGTTCTCAACACAAACAGGACATGGAGCTGTTGGAACAAGTCCAGAGGAGGACCATGAGGATGATCAGGGGACTGGGGCACCTCCCTTATGAAGATAGGCTGAGAAAGTTGGGGCTGTTCAGCCTGGAGAAGAGAAGGCTGTGTGGAGATGTCATAGCAACCTTCTGGTATCTGAAGGGGGGCTATAGGGAATCTGGAGAGGGACTCTTCATTGGGGACTGTAGTGACAGGACAAGGAGTAATGGGTTCAAACTTAAACAGGGGAAGTTTAGGTTGGATATAAAGAGGAAGTTTTTTCTGTGAGGGTGGTGAGGCACTGGAATGGGTTGCCAAGGGAAGTTGTGAATGCTCCATTGCGGTGGTGTTCAAGGCCACGTTATAGAGAGCCTTGAGTGACATGGTTTATTGGGAAGTGTCCCTGCCCATGGCTGGGGGTTTGGAACTGGATGATCTTAAGGTCTTTTCCAACCCTAAATACTATATGATTCTATGATTCTATTATTGGCAACCAAATAATTACTTCTACCAGTCCCACCTTATTAAATGTTGCTATTAATAATGTGTGCAATGTTGTGGATATGTGAATATGAGAATCTGATCCCTCGCGTAAGGGAGAACTGCAGAAAAGGAAGAAATTAAGTTTGCTGTGTCATGATTAGCCAGGGGAGTTGGTGAATTTACCAGGAAGGCACAAATAGTTGAAAATAATATGTGTGTGACATTTCCAAGCAGGAAAAAGAAACCCCAAAAACCCCACATACACCAATATGAAATCATTGCATTTGACCATAATCTGAAAATTCTGATCAGTAATAACGTAGTAGTCTGTGGCCTAGATGGCTCTGAATCATAATTCCTAACTTTATGGCATTTCAATATAAAATGACACACACAAATACAGAATGATGGTTTTGCCTTGTGGGTCCAGCAGGATGGAAAAGCTTACTTTTCCATAAAAAAACCCCACACCCAATTTCAAAATGCCAGTTCTTAAAGCAGTCAATGTCTCCTGGAAGGATGCTGTGTTGTTCCCATACAGGAAGTATCGTGATGATGGATGGTCCAGAAATTCTTTTTCAGGAGACAGGTTTTTTTTCAGAAAGTAATGTCATGCAGGTGATTTGTATCTGAGAAGAGAATCAGTCCTTTCCATGGCAAATGAAAGTCAAGTAATGATGAGACTATATTTCTGCTGTTGAAAGTCTTCACTTCTTCAGAATAGCGATCAATTTCAGCCAGAATTATCCAGTATAGTCCAGACATCTCAGCTCCAAAAGTTGCCATTGCTTTGAGGTTTCCATGGATTCCAGAAACAGAGAAGAAATTATATGGGGCACTGGAGATTCTGGTGATAGATGCAGAAATTAGTTTCAGTGCAGAATAGCACTGACTTTGGAGGATAATGCATTTCAGATGTGTAAAATCAAGTTGTTCTCAAGTTTTCAGGTGCTTTCAGAGCTACATTCTAAATTTCTTCAGGTCATCTGAAGCCAAGTTTTTCAGTTTGATATGTAAAATTCTTATATGTAAATAAATATAGCACTCTGGCATTATAAAGCAAATTTTACCTTTAATATTGAATGTTCTGGCAGGTAATGTTGCCTGATTATGAACTTACATCAGGAAAATTTGGAACACAAGACTGATCCTTGTATCTGAAAGGTAATTCAAAAGCATAAGGCATTATCATTAAATCCTGCTCTTTACAAAAATGTTCAAATAATCAGTTATTAGAAGTTTTCACATTCACTTCAAGGTGATGATTTTGCTCTATACTTGTGACATTAAATCCTGAAAGACACATCTATTTGCAATGAGCAAAGCTGGGAAGTTCAAGTTAGTAATCACCAGAGATACACAAGGAGTTGCTGCTAGCAATAAATTGAAGAGCAGATATTTGATTTCTGATGTTTGCCTCCTCCGCGTACCACAGATTAAGTCTGTTGTTTCCCAAAGCTATCTGAAAGTCATATTTTTCTTTAACTGTGCTATTATAATTATGACACACTGTAGCTTGCTGGCAGATCACAAATTTTCAAGATCAACATTGAACTATATATATGTATGTATACCTTTTAATCTTCTATTTCTTTTAATCTTCTTGATCATAGAGATTCTGCAATGGGAAGAAATAATCCCATCATTTTTCAGGAACATCACACAGTTCTTTATAAATACATGATTATGTATATCTGCTTCTTGTCTTAAACAACTTCAAAAGAGTTATTTAAAGAATGTAAGGCATCTACACATTTTTATTTAATAATGGTCATTTGTTTTCTCTTTTGTTTCTTGTCTCACCATTCACTGAAAACTAAAACTCTGTAACACATGCTTCATGCTGACTTATTTAGTGATACATCTTAATAGATAATAGTATATATGCAAACTTCTGAGAAATTAACCTAAAAATTCATTTAATAATAAAGATATATGTAGGCTTTGCTATATCTTTGCAATCTTCATTGCATTGAGAAGAAATTCAACAACAAGGAAGTCTATTTCAAGCTATAGCAAAATCAGTTAATTGCAAAAGATTTACATGGTTCAGTTTACATTGCATTGCCTCTTTTTTTTTTTAGGTCAAGAAGATTTAAATGTGGTTTAAAGGTTTGTAGTTGATCCAACCAGTACCTGGTTTTGAATTTTCATACTTGTACAAATAGAAAAGTGGATGTGACAATTCAGATTAATCTGGGTTTAGCTGAATTTTCTTAATTTCCTCCTAAGAAAGAAGTTCAATTTAAAAATTATTTTAAATATTATTTCTAATACAAAATCAAATTGAGGTTCTGTTGCCAAATAATTTTTGAGTAAAGACAGATCCTAACCTGGATCATTTCAGTGTACAGAGAAGGGTAGCTGTGATAAGTATACCGAATCTGTATGATGGATTCTGAACTGGCCTTCAATTGCACAGAGATTTTCCTACCTCTTCATATTGTCAGAGGGTTGCAAAAAGATTGGCATGCAGAGCAAATTCTAACTCATAAATAAAAAAGTTTCTTGCAGATTAACATAACACAGAAGTTACATTTTTCAGAATTCTTGAGCCAGAATTATGTGGGCAGTTAATATGAGCTTGAAGCTGTCTGGCACTCTTAGAGCTCACAGCCCTTGTAGTCTCTAAAGGATTACCAAGTACTTTCTACTCTTTTTTCTCTTCTTGTTTTTTCCGCTATGACTGACTGCTGTACAAGTTTAAAGGGAGTTGATGTTACACTACCATTCCTTCTTTGATCTTCACCACTGAAGCAGTGCATTGGCTCTACTGCAGCTTCCTAGATCAGGCTTTAACCAAAAGGCACATTAAGAAACATCAAGTTCTGTTTACTCCCTATCCCCACTTACAAAATATTTTCTGCTTATTTTATTTTTGGAAAAAATGAAAGTGCTTTATGCTTATTTTATTTCAGCTCCTGCAATTTGTCAGCTGAATATTCCACTTTTCCGGACTATATAATCACAAGATGAGAGAACTTTATACCTCAGCAGCATTGCATATGTCCTACTCAGGGTGCTAGAGGTGCCAAGCATGAGTATGAACATACTGAAGCTATTAAGCACTTGCAGATGGAACCTGCAGACTTCTATTTCTTCTTCTTTTTTCTTTTTTTTTTTTTTTTTCCTTTTGCTAGAGAAAGAAGTAAGGAGATTAAGGGCTTCTAATTCCAGAAAGAGTGCTAAACTGAATAAATTGATTCAGAAATTTTGAATAAACTCACTACTAAACCTTTTGCATTGTAGGAAATTGTGTAGTGGAAAGTGACCATTGAAAATGTTTTTCAAAACTCTGTCAGTCAGTGTACTCCTATAGTAAAAACTCAGTCAGTGTATTCCTATAGTAAAATGTACATTATACAGTACACTTGAATCACAGCAGCATCTTATAATTTTGGTTATTGGTCATGCATGTCATTACCTGAAATAATTGATACCTTAATAATCTTTCCCAGAGCAATACTTCTTCAATAGTTTGCAAAAAATAATTTGGAATCTGCAAAATCTATAATCTCTTTAAAGGCAAAAGGTGTAGAAGTGTGGTGGCACCATCCACCACAGAATTTAACAACTTGCTTAGCTACAGCTAGGCATGCCACAAATATTAGCTCATTCATTTCAAATGTTTTTTATGAAAATGAGCTCACTTCATCTATTTTCCAAAAAACCTAGACAAAACTTGTCACTAATTTCTCTGAATTCTTACTATATAACATTTGTTCTCAGATGAAGTTACTCTTCTTCACAGCATTTACTTTCATACACACAAGATAGTGATGAAGCTCCTCTCACTCCAGAAAATCAAGTGATTATTTTCATACTAAAAACATTTTTGGAAGGTGCACCTTTCGAACCTTTACTGTAAAGTTGGCAAGAAATACTGTCTTGTTTTTCCCTTCACTCAGTACTTGGGCTTGTCACTGACAACCAGCAAAGTGCACTATACATTTTCTTGCCACAAGCCACAGGATACCATAACAAGTGACAGTGGTTTGATATGCTTTTCTAAGTAGCTATTGCTGAAAGTGTTTGATATCTAAGCAGCAGGTTGGAATACCTGTCCAAAAAGTACAAATGCTGCATTTGACTCTAGAACACCTTTTGTTCATTCTACAGTCATTGCTGAACAGTGACTTCAAAAGGAAAATGGTAGGAGAAATGGCAAAGACAGACACATGAAACTGAGAGTTTCTGAAGGGGGAGGAAAAGATGTATCTAGAAGTAGAGACATTACATTAGAACATTATTGTCCAATGGCTTTGAGGAAATTTCTGCTAAAAGGAAAAGGTACTATTAAAAATTTGTGATTTTACGTGAATCTGTATTTAATATTCTTCCACTGTTCTGACCTGTAATAAGAGAAATTGCAGATATAGGTTTTATTTCTCTCCTGCATTTTTTTGAGTCACCATCTCTGAACCTGTCATTTGTCTGACACAGTCTCCAGCATCCAGTTTGTACAAAACTTTTGACAGAAACACCTCAAAGTACAATTTGATGATACTCTTTATTCAAACCATAGCTGAAAAAAATATAGATTCTCTGTACTATTCCAGTTCAGAGAACAGCTTGCAAAAGTACGTGAATGAACCTTCTCCTGGTGAAGTATTATGGTTTGAACGCACCAATACAGGTCTGTCATCCACCCAGCATGGCAGCTCGACTTAGCTAACCAAAGTAATAAAGATTTTAGTACTGTGTATACTCATTTTCAGTTTCTGCTAACAATCCAAACTGTACTTTTTTCCTTCAATTCTCAAAACCATACAGAGAAACAGTGAAATATGCATGAAATAAACCCATAGCCAATTGCTATTAGCCATGGCACAAAGAGAAGATAAGTGGAAATGGGCTTAATAGTAAATAAAACATACATTGTTTGCAAATTAATGTTTTAAGTGTATTTATATAGCTCCAAAGATGATCAGAAGAAAGTAAAGCCAATAATAAAGAACCCAGTATGAAGAAAAAAACTCCTACATAGCTCCAGATACTAGTTCAAACATGACACTAATAGCAGCTGTGTGAGAAAATTACTGTCTTGTCGGAAATCTTGTTTAGGAAGTGCATCTCTCAGACATAATTGCATGTCCCTATTTTTATTTGTTTGTTTGTTTGTTTGTTTGTTTTTTGTTGTTTTTTTTTTGTTGTTTTTGTTTGGGTTTTTTTTTTTTTTTATTTCAGTAGTGTCTGGGTGTCAAGATTATCACTGGATCATTAATTAACTTTGTTGACTATTGGCAAGGACAAGAGTGATAATCATGTGTTCAGTATTTCATTCAGACCATCCTGGCACAGCATCAGTATTGTGTTCTCAATTAACTTGTTATGCAGAAAACAAGAAAACAAGTATCAAAATGTATTTAAATCTTCTGTTAATGAACAGGTGGGTGGTTTTATGCCCATATGCTGTGCAAACAAACACCTGTATCAAATGGTATCTGCAGCTATGTGCATTGATGTGATATAAGTGAACAAATAGGCACAGTGGAACAGGAGAAATATCTGGCAATAATCACAAATGGAGAACCAAAATCCCATCCAACGCTTGTAGAAGCTTGGGAGACTGTCATAGTGTTTCTTAAGATGAAGTTAAATGCTACTTATTTGTGATTGGTCTGCTCCTTCAACTTCAGGAAAAGAAAAAAGCTACATGTTGAAAAATATCACCTTGACAAGTAAGACTATAATTATGAAAGAAATTCCTATATACGCAAAGGAATGGGGTTCTTCTCTCCTCAAAATAAACTTGGTGATGCCCCTAAAGAATGACTCAAACTCTTTGTAATACGTCCATGGGAGCATTTTACTGTGCCAAAATGTTATGCATTGCTTCTGTTTACTAGGATATGTATTGCAATTCATGTTTAAAGTATCTGCTTTCTTAGTGGTGTTTTCGTAAAATTTTTGCTAGATAGACACGCATATTATTTCAAGTATATTTAATAAGCAGAGACACTGGACTTACCAAGTCACATATTTCCCTTTATGAATTTGTCTGTCTGCTTCGTGGTTTATTTCATAGCACAGAATGGTTTTTTTCAGGTTTGTATTTTATAGTTGTGCACTAAAGGCAATAGTGATATGACATTACTGCAACAAAAGATAGAATAGCAATAAAGAAGAAAGTGTAATCGATAAAAAAAAATCATAGCCTCTTAGAAAAATCTTGGAAATTAATTAGTATAGATTGGTAGGCAAAAAAGTAGAAACACACTAATATAAAGAGATGTTCTCAATTTTTAAATGGCCTTCCTTTGTATCTTTGAAAATATTAAGCTCCTAGCTGAGACTGGATACTAAAGTACAAAAAAAAAAAAAAAAAAAAAAAAGAAAAGCAGTAATATTATAATTTGATACAGATAATTTCATATGTTCCTAAATACTAGTATAAATATCAAATTTACCAAAAATTCCACTCTAAGAATTTCCAGCCTAGGCATGTCTTGGGCTTCCCAGTCCTCTGGCTTTTATTTTAGCACTGACTCATCATGGGATCCCTATGGGTGTTCAGTTGTGCAGCCTTTAGTAACTTGCTATTCTTCCTGAATACTCACAGTAGCAAAGTCAGTGTCTGTTCATTTGCTCTTCATTTTTCTGCCATGACAAAACTCTAATTAGTGTAGAACTTCTGACAATAATGCCTGGAATTTGCCTGCAAATTCCATGTACTTTTTTTTTTTTTTAATCTTCCTTCAGACCTATAGGCAGTCTGACAGAATATCAGATACAGCCTGGGCTTTTCTCACCTTCTGGAGATGCATCATTTCAGTGCATACCTAGGCTGTATCCAAGCTACTGTTACATTGCTGATAAATTGTTTCTCTAATGATAAGTTTGTAGTAACCTGTAGTAGTAGGTACCTACTTGGTTGTTGCTGCTCTTGGTTGTTATATTATTGATCACTGCCAAACTTTTATACAATATTCTTGGTTGCTGTATTAATTTGTGATAGCAAATATATATAGATGCTTTATTAATTAATTATATACTTGGAAGTAATAGTGATATTTGTGGTAGTATACTTGCCAGTGGGGATTTTTTGCAGTATTTGTGGCAATCTGTAATAAAGTAGAGAAATTTAGAGGGTAAAAACCTCTGTGTCTTTGTGTATTATAAAATCCTACAATATATTAACCCTACAGCTAGGAAAATAAAAATATTTTCAATACTTCCTTTATTTTTAAAGCAGTTTATGTAAGGAAGCTTTTTAAATCAGACCTTTCTGTTTTCTTCTTTTTGGTCATATAGCTTAGGTTTTATGCTTTACAATAACTGACATAGAATAGGCCTCAGAATTTCTTTTTTTTTTTTTTTTTTTTTTTTTTTTAAATTTTT
>JAOEHX010008800.1:0-18993 GCA_025448015.1 Bolborhynchus lineola
TAAACGTTCATAAGCCGCACTGGTAGTTCCCTTAATCAAGTTTAGAGGCAAAGCTGACATACCATAAGCCTAAAATAAAATGGAGACATTCAAATTTTCTTCCACACATTTTCATCTGCTAAGACTGCTACATGTTGGAACTATAGGGTATCACTGCTAGGTTTTTTTTCCCCACCCTCCTCCTAAGACAAACAATTTTTTTTTTTTTTTTTTTTTTTTTTGAAAGTGTAACTAATATGCTATGCAGATTCCAGTGTCCTGAATTGTTCCAGTGGTAGTTAAGCATTTCAGGATCACAAAGACAACAGCATATATAGAAACTTCACATAAGCATAGCACATGGAAGACTTATCAAGCTGCCCTTTATGGTTTTTCATCAAATCATTTAGCTTCCCAAAACCTTACTTTGCCACTTCAGACCATAATTAAAACATTGCTTAATATAGGAATTTCTAGACACTGAACTTAAATAGTTTTAGAAGCAAAGTATACACAATTTCTTTTTAGACAGTAGTCTTCAACTTATTTTAAAATGAAATCATGTAGGAAGTATGTGATTTACTAGAAAAAAAATGTGCATATGAGATATGGCAGAAGCATGGCAAAAACCTAAACTCATTTACACTCCAAGACTACCTAGATAGCCATTCATATTCATATTCATAAGTTTTGTTGGCATTTACTCCTAGTAAATCCTAATACCATTAAAAGCGTTTGCCAGCTTCTACATCAGCACTATGCTCAGATTTTTCCAAGGCAAAGTGTGTAAGTTCTCCATTACAAAAGAAACCTTTAAAGTGAGGTAATCAAGAAGAAAATGGCACTATTTCCTCCCTGCTACCCTCTAAGTCTCACAGATATAGGGCAAGGTCCAAAGTTTCCCCAAGCAACCTAAAAACATCAGCCATAGGGGTTTTTTATTTGTGTTACTATGGGTGGCAGGCTGTTGGTGACAGATTGTTCTAGGTGCAGAGGTCAGCAGGAAGGCTGTTCTTTCCCTTAAACACAAATAACACACCGTTTTTCTAGAGTGCTTGATATCTGAACATTTGCTAACTTCATAAACAAGCAGTTTTCTGGATTTTCACAGGAATGCTACTCCCAATTTCAAACACTGCTTTACATTTCACACTAAGAAGATGTAATACAAATGCTAGTGTTATAAATGCCACCATGCGTGCTGTCAGTTCACATGAGCTTTCTGTACATGAGACTTGATCTGACCTCCTTAAGAACCTACTTAGATATACTAATGTCTCCTGCATTGTACTCAAAGCAAGACACAGTCCATTTTTTTGGTGTATTTTTCAACATGCTGTATATCCTGCTACCAACAACCATTTCTCAGCCCCTTGAACAAAGGGGTATTAGCTATTTAAATTCATAACCATTTCAATATAAAAATCTGACACTGAGCCCACAAATTGAAGTTTCACTCTGCAAGTGATTTCAAGAAACATTCCTCATAGTATTAGGCTACGTAAGCATAAACCAGAAATTTTAACAGTCTGACAGCCTTGCTCATTTTACTATGGAATTAGGTTTCTAATGTTCAGAGTGACAATTACCAGTAAATTATTGGAAAAGTGTCATTTAAGTTCAACAAGCAGACAGCGTATGTCTCTCTCAAGAGGCTTCAAACCCAAGGAAACAGTGGTACAAGTTAAATCACTGTAAAGAAATGAGAGCAGGAGAAAAGTATTTTCCTTCTGGAAGTATATACTAGCAAGGAATACATTCACTTGATCTTTGACAACTTGCACTACATGACTCTTTCTTGATAGGTATGAAATATTAGAATTGGTTTTACCATAGACTTCTAGAGAATAAGTTAGGCTATTGGTTTTCTGCTCAGCATTACAGGACTTCATAGCTGAGAGCCTGATTTGTCACTCAAAACTACAGCTTAAAAAAAAAGGTAATAAAAAAAAAATAATACTTGCAGCACTGTTTACATACTGTTCCAAATACAGTTAAACTTTTTTTTCCCAGGTACAAAAGGTAACTGGCAATTTCAATCCCTATGTTGGAGAGTTTTGCTGTAAAAGCTCTATACACAAGGGAAAGACATCCTTTATCACAGGCTAGTGATGGCAACGAAATATAACGCTTTCCAAAACATTCTACAAGCTCATGTTTGCACACAAGCTACACTGCTACAGAAAGGCCTACCTACAAGATTATGCATTTTGGGTAAGGAAAAGAATTTAAGTTTTGTCCTTAATTGTGGCTCAGTTCTCCCTTTAGTCCATTCTTTGAGCACATTAAGCCGCTTTGCTATCTACAGGAGCTAAAAAAGCAGTCATCCCCAATCCTATTCTCTAAGCTGAAGAAAGAATCCTTCCAACCTTTCTATATGGTTGAAAGAATTAAAAATAACCCTGTAATCATTTTTACAAGCATCCACTGAGGCCTCTACAGTTTTTCAGTCTCTTAAACTAGGGACCACATCCTGATACCACATTCCCAGCTATGGCTTTGAAAGCTCAAAGAACAGTGGAACTATCATGTCCCTTGATCTAATGGCTATGCTCTTGATGATGCAGACCCAGGACACTGTCTGCCTTTCTGCTGCAGGGCACATTGCTGGCTCATGCTCTGCTTGCTATCCACTAGGACTTCCAGTTCCTTTCCAGTGGAGCCATCCCCAGCCGGTCAAACCCCAGCACGAACTGCTGAGTGCAATTAATCCGTTTCAAGAGAAGGCCTTAACATTCGCTTAACCTGATGCCATTCTTGTTGGCCCAATCTTCCAACCTGTCAATATCTCTACAGTTGTTCTGTTGTATCTACTTATCGTGGTTTAAGCCCCTCATGCAGTTCACTCACTCACTCCTCCCTCTTTTTTCCCCCAGTCCAGGGCAGAAGGGAAGGAGAATCAGAAGAATGCAACTCCCACAGGTTGAGATAAGAACAGCCCAGTAACTAAGGTATAACACAAATCACTGCTGCTACCACCAATAATAATAATGACAAGGGAAATACAAGGGAAGAGAATACAACCGCTCATCACCAGATACCAAGCCCAACCCTGTAGTGAACCTCCCTCTTCCGAGACCCTGTCCTTAGTTTTTACATCCTGGGCATGACGTGCTGTGGTATGGAATACCTCTTTGGTCAGTTTGGGTCAGATGTCCTGTCTCTGCTTCCTCCGAGCTTCCTCTCCTCCCTTGTAGAACATGAGACTCAGAAAGTCATTGATCAGACTAAACATTCTAAGCAGTAACTAAAAATATCGGTGTTATCAGTGCTGTTCCCAGGCTGAAAGTGAAAAACACAGTGCTGCACCAGCTACTGAGAAGGAGAAAAATGACTGCTACTGCTGAACCCAGGACAAAATGCTTGAGCACCTTCTACCCAGCAGGCAGGGCAGCACGGGTGGTCACCATGACCCTGCAGGAGATATGGGACCGTGCAGGTAATATGCTGGCCAGCAGCAGCATGGGGCAAGCACAGGCCATGGGTGAAGGTGGCACTACTGCACACCCACAGAACCATCCCAAGCATTAACCTGGTCACAGGAAATGGGCACTGCTTTGGGATCTCGTGAGCATAGGGAGTAAAGAGTTTCCAAAAGGTCCTCAGCTCAGCACAGGCCATGGTGTTAGAGCACTCAAGCCAGAGAGGATTCCACCATTCTTCATGGGAAGAAGGGCATTATCTGCCCCCAGGCCCTCACCACCAGCAGATATGATTCAGCCATCCCAGTAGAAAAGTCATCTGCAGAATGCAAATATTTCTGAATCACCCGTGGGCCTTGCTGTCTCCAGGCTGTTTTGGAAGTTTTACACCACTCTCTCACAATGCCACGCTTCCCTGGCAGGTGAGGACGCTAACATAACTTACCCCAAGTCCTCCTGCCAGCACTGCATGGCAGAGCCAAAAAACACGGGCAGGACACAGGGATACTGACCTAGTTGAGTGTTAGCAGAGCTGGAGCCTGGAGCTGCCCACAGCTGGGACCTGTTCAGCTTTCCTTGTGCCATCAAAGAACTATTTCATGCCCTTGGAAGACCTGTGGCTTCATTCAGGAGACTCCTGCAAATGTCTGTCCAAATCTTGATCCTCCCCGCAGGCTCCTGGCCCCAGTCACTTGTTTCTGATTCCTCCTTTATTGCAGAGTTAATTTGCGTGTAGCCACAACTTTCCTGTTCTCTGCTGCCCTTCAGCGGGAAGTGTCGCTGTAACCATGCCCTCACAAGCTGCACACTGAGAGTCAATTCAGACCAGTGTCCCCAAGATACCAGGCTCTGATACAAAGGAGATAAAATTCAGATATAATGTCCTTAAGAAATGAAAGGATACACTCTGATCATCCAAACAGAGTTTCAGGGATCTCAGTATAGTTCCTCCATTCTGTATTGCCAGTCCTCATGCCTGCCTTTACCCAGCTCATGCCTCCAGGCAAAGAGTTCAGGACATCTCCCATTCCCTAGCTCTTGCAGTGGTACCTATATGTCCTAACCTCCCTCCCAAACACATCTTCTAGCTGCTCACCCAAGTCACTTCTCTGAGAGGTCTCAAAATCCTGCAGACACAGTGACTGTGGTGTTTGTCTTCCTCTGCTTCCAGGTCCCACTTAATGCCAGCAAAGCAATGTTCTGTGTCAAACGACAAAGATGCTACAACCTTTCTTACAAGGTATCTTAAGTAGTTTTGCAGACCAGCTCTTCCCTCCCTCAAATACTGGAATGCAGACACCTCTGGGTGGGATTAAAAACCCCATACAGCATTAGTTACCCTGACCTCATATTTTCTTCATCAGCAGTACTTCTTTTGTGGCATTTGTAACTCTTTGCACATGCTTCCTATTCCAGTACAAGGGGAGCTGGAGTGCACTAGCAAGAGATGCTCCCAGACACAAGAAGCTTTTCCATGCTTGCTTCCAGCCTGTGCTGCACACTTCAGCCATTGTCCCAGCATTTTGAAGAAAACCATGGCTCCTCAGCCTATCATTTCCTCCCCCTCCACCACTAGTCACGTACTCTTCTCTGCCTGAGGACAGAGCCCTGTGCCATGCAAGCTTTGTGGACAGAAGCAGCCTTTAGAAATGTCTCAAATTTAGGCAGAATGGTAGATGGAAAATAGTTCTGCTTTGGACATTCACCCACATGCATACATACACAATTGGCTGCCACCTGCCAATGTTTATAATTTAAGCTGGTTTTTGCTTGCTACAGGCACTGCTGTCGCCCCGTCAAGCTCACACTGCCCTCATTCTTAGCATTACCAGCTACTTATTCCAATGCTGCAGTATAAAGTGAGTATCTCCCTTGGAGGGAACTTTTAAAATAGAGTGCATCCTATGCTCAAGATAATGCAAACATTAATGATGCTGAAGAAAAAACAACAAAAAAGAAAGATAACATGAAAAGTGTGAGTCATCAGAGACTGCTGAGAGGACCTCAGTAACACTTGAAGACGTACACACACACATATCCACGGAGCCGTCATGCATCAAAGTGCACTAAATGCTGACAAGAAACACATAAATCACCAAACCAGATAACAATAAGAATCATACGTCATCTGGAGAGGCATCAAAACATGCAACCAGAAATACAGAGCAAGGAACAATGCAATGCAGAGTGCAAACCACAGCTATGGATCTCAGCCACCAGCAAAAGGTATATAGGAAAATACTGCCTGGGGATCAAACATATGCTGCTCAGGGTGAAAAAGGAGTAACTACTCATGGCTTCAAAGTTTTCTAATTTCAAAGGGGAAACTGGCTGTGATGAAAAAGGCCCAGCGGTAAGCAAAGCATAAGTGAACTCTCCTTTCATGATTTTATACCTACAGTCTCAAACTCCTGCATGTCCCTCATGTCAAAGAGCTTGGTCCCAGGATGCGTAACAGGGCATTCAAGGACATCAAGCCAGAAAAAGGAGAAAAAAATCCAATACCTGGGGAAAATGCTAGCAAGTTTCCATGAGGAAGTGTCCCACCTGGTTACACCCATCTTCCTACTCTGCACCTCACACAGTTGCTGCAGCTGTTTTGGATGTCATACTAAGCAAGTGCCTCTGGCATGTGCGGCACAGAGCTCACTGTCCATGTTCTGCCACACTCTTGCCAGGGAGACAGTGGGTCTGAAACCCCTCTGTCCTTGGCAGGGATGGAACTCACCTGCTGCTTATTGGTTGTTCTCTGCTGTTAGACTTCTATAAGCCCACTCCTTAAATTCCTCATAAAGCTTCACATAAAGGACTTTGTGTGTTTGTTACTTCTTACCTGCTTTTAAGAGGTCAGGTGGAAAGCCCTTGCATCCTTAGGGATGTACTGAGCCTACCTGGGAAAGGGGCCCTGGTCTTTGTGGAGAGGACAGGGAAGGAGTCCCAGGGTGAGCTGGGTGTCAGCCTGTGGCAGAAGAACAAGCCTTAGGAGTGACAGAGACCTCGCTAGGGCAGCAAGGGTGAGTAGGGAGCACAGTGGAGAAACCTTTTTTACTTCTCTTTTGTTCTCCCTCCTTGCTCAGAGTTGTCTTTTACTAAAAAGAAGTATTTCTTAGTTTCTATTAATGCTTTCATTTCCAGCCACTAGCTCTGCTTCTACACCAGAAATTTCATTTTTAACAGATATCAGACTACAATCCTGCCCTCAACTTGCATGTTCAATTTAACTCCAGCAGCTCAGGTAGCTCCAGTCAGAAACACAGGACTGTCAGAAGTCCTCACCCACAAGTCCTCCAGGCCTTTCGGTTTTAATCTTGATATTAGTGAGCTAGCTAACATTGGAAATTAAAGTGTTGTAATATTATTGTATTCCATTTTGTTCCAAATGTAAACCTAAATCACTTGAAGTATTCTGCCTAAACTGCTGATCATGTTGTGTGCTCTGTGGCAGGCTGCAGTTTGTATTGCTTTTGGGTTTAGTCCATTTAATGGCAGTAAAGAGTATCTGTCTATAGACATAGTAATATCTCTATATAGATAGTACTTATTAATTACTCTCTATCTTCCCATGCAGACTGTAGCCATTTATTTCTAATGTCCCAGCTGCAGCTATTTTGTCACAAGTCTGCTGTACCCGCTCAACCTTGTCTCTTCCCTGCCTCAGTCATCCCCAGATTCTTCGATGTGCTGTCCAATATGGCTCATCTCTCTGTTCATGAGCTCCAGCACATGTTAACATCCATGGCTGCATGTTAACACCTTTCTTCTTGTTAACACTAAACAGTTAAAGCTGCTAAGCTGTGTCGTTGCTTCCCAAGCCTTTCAAGTTCTACCTGAAGCAGGGTGTCAGGTAACTGTGCTCAGGCACTGGCACTGCTTTCTGTGAGAGGGGCTCGGGGCTACCCCACACCAGACATGGCCAGTTCCGGCCACTGCAGTAACAGACCCACAAGTGGCTCCCTCGGCAAGGCTGGTGGTGCCTCTGTGAAAACATGTTTAAGACAGGGAAAAATACTGTCCAGGACTGAGGAGGGGAGACAGAAGCATGGGAAACAGCTCTGAGGACAGAGGAGGAGGAATGGGGAGGTCTTCCAGGCACCAGAGCAGGGATCCCCTGACGCCCTGGGGAGACGGGTATGACTGCAGCCCATGGGAGGACCCAAACTGAGGCAGGGAGGGAGGACTGGCAGGGAGGAGCTGTTACGGACTGGCCCCAACCCCATTCCCCTGCACTGCCTAGGGAGGAAAGGAGGAGACCTGGGAATGAGGCAAGAAGTTGAGCCCAGGAGAGGAGGCAAGTGGAAGGTATTCTGTCTTTCTCACTATTCAAATCTCTTTCAATTGGAAATAAATTAGTTTCCCCAAATGAAATCTGTTTTGCTGGTGAGGGTAACCAGTAAGCGATCTCACTGTATTTATCTCAGTGTTCCTGTCTTACTCTCTGCTTGTCCTGTTGAGGAAGGGGAGCCAGAGTTGCTGGGTGGCCATCAAGGAGCTGGCCAGGGTCTACCCACTACAAGTACCAAGTACTATTTGAACTTCTGGTCTTAAAAGATGTGTGGAGTATTCATGTAGGATGTATCACTTCTATAGCATATTCCAGGTGAGAGTTTGAGTATATGTGGCTCAGCCCCACTTGCTCCAGAAAAATAACCTGGCCCTGTTCAGCACACAGGAACACTGAGAGGAAACAACACGTCTTTGGTAGAGACATGCTTGCAGTGCTGGTAGGGCCTTTGGAGACCACAACCCCTTGCAGTGGTGGGGGCAAGAAGGGATTCCCGATAGTCAAGCATGCCCTGCTGACTCAGTAACTCTGCACAAAGCTGGAGGGTTACTGGAAGTCAGCTTGGGTCTTCAGCGCCACTCCACTCCTTTTATGCTCAGCAAGAGAGCACAGAGGTACTTCAAGTTCATGCTTCTGTGTTCAGTGTACTCTTCAAGACCACAGGAAATAGCACTTTTAAGAAGTAGGTCTATGGGGGGCAACTTTTTTTCTCCTCTTTTTTTTTTTTTTTTCACAGAGGAAATTAAAGAATGAGAGGAGTAAAAGCAGATAAAGAAAGACTGAATTTCCAAACCGATTATGTGACACATACTGCTAAGAGACAATCCAACGGTTCCGCAAGAGGTTTTCACACTCTAAGAGCGAAAGCCCTGTTAAGCAGACTTGCAGAGGGTACAAGTCACTAGAAAAGAATCACAAGAATAAAAAGGAGAGCAATTTGGTCACAAAGAAGAGATGAAACTTCCCAAGAAGACCATAAAAGCAGCAACACTTGCTGTCTAAGTGAGGTTCCTGGAGAGTCAATGATATAAGACAATGAACATTAGTTTCTTCTCTCTGAGCTACATCACAAAGTAATGTAACCTTATTCTCTCTTTTCAGAAGGCTTGGTGTACTGACTTGACCTTGCTGCAGGCTGGTGGAAAGCAGAGGTTCACCACTGTCACCATTTCCTTACACACTTTTGATGCTAGTCATAAGCCAAATGTGAACACTGGAGAAATTAGCAAGCTTTTCTTCAGTTTTCTATAAAGTTAAGTGCCAAGCATGGTCTACAGGCCATGAGCTGAAACACAAAGAAATGGAAGTGCTGCTGTGAAGTGCCATTTTCATGATTTTTTTCTCGAAGAATTCAGTGGTTGTATGCCTTTTGACATGCTCTGCATTCATCCTCAGCAGGCCCAAACAGTGGTCTTCAGCATATCAGCCTGGGAGTTTGTTACTGTGTCCCCATGTTCTCTTACCTCATTCCCTTCATTGTATCCTCCAGCTCCATCCAAGCAACATGGTTGGATTTTTGTTTACTTGTTTACTTTGCATGAAGACAAAGGATGGTGGTGGGAGGAACAATTCTAGCTGAAATGATAGTCTGAGGCCTGCAGGAAAGGAATCAGCACATGGAAGCAGAAGCTCCCAGCAGCCAGTGCTGCCTGTGGCCACCATCGGCCCTCAGCAGAGAGCCTGGTTCCAGCAGGAATGGATACTGCTGGTGCTCTGTTCCCTGCCAGGACAGGTTTGCCCCTGTCCCTCAGTACAAGGTCTCAAGCCCATTTTCAGTCTCTTGCATGCTTTCTGTTTCTCTTCTCAGCCTGTCTGATGGGCTAACAAAGCAGAAATTACAAGACCCACAGGATGGTTTCTGCTAAAACCTACACCTAGAAGTTTTTCTTAATGACATTTCCAGTGCAAGAGTAATGGAGGTGGACTTCTGTGGCATGGTTTTCTTCGACAGCCTAAGTGGACTCGATGCCACTAGCCTTCATTGCATTGGTATATATGGGGGAAGGCACTGAGGCATAGGTTCCCCTAGGCTGGAGAACCATCTCTGTATCTATTCCTCTACTATATGCACTCTGGGATCAGGGACTACCCAGGGCAGCACTGGTAATCTCTTGTAGCACAGAACTGATGGTCCTGCCAGGTCTGAAACATGTTTATTCTGTGACTAGGAACATACTAGATCCATTGGAAATGTGGATGCATAGGCATGACAGATGAACCACACTGTGTCTTGCCACTGAACTCCCCTCCCCGTGCAGAATGAAATACATACAATGCCAAAACAAACATTTCAAGGGTAGGGAGAGAATACCTAAGTGTGGTTTGAACTGGAACAAGAAATTATTACCCTCTTCTCTCCTTCAACAGCCTTATTTGAGGCACATCCCCCAGCCCAGCAAGCAGGGTTTCCACAGGATGCGAGTGGGAAGTTTCAAGCAAACCTTCAAAACAGTCATTCTTTACTCTTGCTGTAAACTAGTGCAATGTGGTGGCAGAGAAGCCCTCACAAAAGCTCCTCACTCAAGTCTTTGGCAGCTCAGGCAAACAAGCAAGCACAGCTGCAAGCAGGAGGCATAAATGCCCCTCCACCCCCAAACTTCAAAAGCTCTGACAACATATCATGTTTGCTATGGCCACAGCTCTGCTAACAGACAATAGCTGGCTAAGCCACAATAACTCCTTATCACATGCAAACCTTAAATTATCTCTCAGCAGCAAAGCAGTGCATATGCACAGTCACACATAGCCTGGCAGAACCACTCATGGCTAGAACAGGCAGAGCACAAGAGCAAGGAGCATCACAGAGTCTGCAACAGCACACATCTGCTTCTTATTTAATAACTAGCCAGCCAGCCTGCCCTCACTCAAACTAAGTGCAACGATGGAATTTGTCTACTGAACATGCTGAATTTCTCCTGGTCCTTCCCTGTCAAATCTGAGCAAGGAATTAGAGCAAATTATATCCATCCTCTCCTGTTGCCAAAGCATTTCTGATTTTCCATGGTCTGGATTTCTTTTTCAGGACTTTAATGAAAGGCAAATCTCGGATAGCTGTTCCCCATGCAGAAACCTTAGCAAGGAGTACAGATAAATAGAATGGTAGCCAGTCATTCTGTAGTCATGTCCTTCAAAGTCTGTGCTGAGACTGGGCAGCTTGTACTAGTGTTTTGGTTGACCCCATGAGAGCTGATAATTGCACCAGCTATAAACAGATTGAGCCCTGCTTAGGGAAGTTCGTGTTCATCACATCTCCAGCACGAACAAGCAGCTTGTAGACTGCTGCAATTAAGAGAGGTAAATGTCTCTCTCACATGCTTTTTTTCTGAAATCTTTTGCCTCTGTATTGACGTAAACCTCAATAGCAGCACCAGGAGACCTGCATGGCCCCAGCACAAGGCTCAGGAGAGCACACAGTCCAGTTTTTGTAGCCATTCACACGGCTCAGAAGTCCAGCTACTCCCCTGGCCTGTACAGGTTTCCAAGCTGAACACCTCAGGAATTAGCTGCCCAGCAGCCTTTTGCTCCCCAGGAATGACCTGGCAAAGGGGAACCAAAGGAATCCCTATCAATAAAAGGAAACTGGACAAGAAGACTTTTTCAGTTGCTCCTGAAGGAAATTGGTTGTGTGGTATGGAAAAAAGAGATGCAACTTCTTCATCACAGTTTGTAAGTGGGGGAGAGAAGCTGATTCTTTGTAGAGCGGCCTGGATCATACAGAGTGTGCTGAGGAATGGTGAAACAACTGAGGCAGAGGAAAACATGCTGGGTTTGTTATTCCACCTAGAGTTTTTTATCTGTTTGCTACCCAGAGGAAGAACCAGCTTTTTTAAACAAAAAAAAAACCAAACATCAGTCAGAAAGCTTATGTGCCTGTTTGTATGACTGCTGATGTTCTGGCAGGGGTAACCAGACAGAGCAGTGCCTCTTGGTAAAGCAGCATTGCTGGTTACACCACAGGCAGCAGCCAGGGAACTGAGCATGTCTTCACACCTCTGTCTGGCAGAAGATGTCACTGCAGACGCTGTCAGCAGTCTCCTGCGCCACAGCCCGCAGTCCCACATCTCCTGTGTCAGGGCTTTGCTCATGTACAGGGGGTGGAACGTTTTACTCTCCATGTTACCCTGAGAGACAAAATGGCAACAAGGTGCCAAGTTCCTTTTTCTTATCTCTTTCTCTCTCTTTTATTTTTTTTTTTAATTAAAATCAACAGGAAATTCACATATAACTTGCCTCACTTTGCATCAGAGCCCTTCCTCTCCCTTTACTCACCTCATCCTCTTGTTTTCATTAAACCTCAATCACTTAGTCCCCCTTCCCCTTTCTCTCCTCTCTTACCACTGGACAATGCTCCTTCCCAAATGGATCAAATTTTGGCAGTCTTTATGTCTCTTTACAGCTTTACCAGAAGAAGTAATCCCACAAGACATTGCAATAGAAACTTAGAAAGCCCAAGGCTGGCTTCAGGTAAAAGAAGAAAGAGAGGAAAGAGAGAGAGAGAGAGAGAGGAGGAAAGAGAAGAAAGACAGAAAATCAACCACACAAAAAAACAACCAAACAAACAACAAAACAAACCCAAAGCAACAATGAAACTTGTCAGATCAAATAGAATGTTGTTGTCTGAACTCACAGGATTTGAGTGGCTCCAAACACATCAATTCTTTCATTCTTTCTCATGCTATCTCTTCTCCCAGAGAGGGCTACAGAAACAGTCACACATAACACCTCTCAACAGTGTGAGCTCCAGCTAACTACAGCAAGCTACGAGGTTTATGAGCCAAGATACGCAACTGAGCAAGCCTGCTGAGAGCCATTTCTTGTTTCTGACATCCTGATGCCTCAGCACATGCTGAGAATGAGCTGGAGACCAGTAACTGCTCCTTCTGCTCTTACATTACAGGTGCCCTTCAGGCCCTTGCTGTGTACCAGTCACCTTCCTCCCCATCAGGAGTGACCATGAACTGGTAGAGTCAGGACACATGGATGCAGTATGCAGTGTTGGTATGAGGGATGCTAACCACAGCTGTCAGGGCACATTTCTTTCTCTCTGACCAGGATTTCTCTGCTGGGGAAAGCAGAGCTGTAGCAGGCTCTGGCAGGGCTGTCTGCCAGCACACCACCTTCCATCTCAACAGATAACCTTGAAAAAATCTGTGAGGAACAGTACCCACCACACAGAAGTACTCACTGTCACACCAGCCCTGCTCATTGCTTATCCTTCCTCACTCTTTGCTGATACTCTGTCTCTCAGAGCTCATTGAGCATCCCTTTCCTTCTGCTGTGCTTTTGCTGCAGAAGTAGCAATGACCCTATTCACACATTCCTTTCTTATAAAGCAGTCACTTCTGCCACCTTGGTTACTGTACCAAATGTAGTCCAAGAGCTATTAACAATGGCAGCATTAAATAGCCATTAAATAGTTAATGTTAACAAGAAGTACATCACTACACTTCATTAGCTAAACAGATGTCTTCACTAAAGCCATAGTGGCACAAGCAGTCTGTGAATTGACTTTATACAGTTTGAAACTGTAGAATCTTATCAAGCCTTACTTTGAATCTTTAGCTGGAGACCACAGGCTAAGTAGTGGATTTGCTCTGGGCATTTGCTATGGGCAGTTCAGAGGTACCTTTGAGGAAGGGATCACAAAGCAGTAATGCTGCATCTCATTGGCAGCCATGCACTTGTCCCAACACAGTCACAGCTGCTCTCTCACTCAGGAGCAAGCCTAGCAGCACCTAGCTTTATCCTGCCAGGATAAGCCAGCTCTGCCCACCTTAGAAGCTCCCAGCACTATATATAACATGAGCATCACTATATATAACACCAGTAACATTGTGTCACTGCCCCTGAAACAAGCAGGTCTGCATTTCCTTTAGTATTTCAGATAAAAAGACTAACAGATCCTTGCCCCTTCCAGATGTGCAGCAATAGCAGCTGCTGCACCCTGCCCCAGAGATAACTGCATTTGCAGTCTAGATGAGCCATTTATACAAACCTTTGGGATCTTTCCAGCCCCACACCAATATGGTACCAGCAGAGATAGTACCATCTGTGTGAGACTCCCCTGGGCACTGCACACACTGTCACTCTCTAAGCTGCTCACCAGTAAAGAAAGGAAGCATTCAATGTGCTTGGAAACAGCTGCAAGCTTGAGGGAGCATGTACCTACAGATGCCCACTCTTCACTTGGATGCCTGGTCACTAGAAAAGCAACACAGCACAAACAGCAAACAGAAAAGGATAGGAACTTCCAGCCTCTCCTGGCAGGGTCTAGATACAAGCCTCTGTTCCTGCACTACATGGTTTGCCCCCCTGATACTAGAAGGGGTGGGAACAAGAAAGCATCATTCAAGCAAAAACGCCCCTAAACTTTGACTTGCTGAGGGATTTTTGATCCTGAGAAATGCAGTGGAAATACCTGAGTGCAGCAACAGCTGCGTGAGCAGAGAGATGCAGTGTTCACACTGGCCACACTAGTGGCCAGTCTACTTCCAAGTTTCAAAGAAATAAGTTCCCCTAAAGCAAGAAACAGCAAACCACAGGCCACACATCACTGAGCTGAGAGCAGCACCATGGAAAAGGAAATAAAGGCTGCCGAAGAGCCACTGTTCACTGTGACCAACGTCACAGTTTCAAGAACTCTGGACCACAGAGATGATGATGCGCCACAGCCTTTGTGTACTGCCTGGTGGACAGGTGGCAGATAGCCTTGGGGTTAACACATCCAGGGGAAGAACTCCAGAAACCAGAAACCAGACTGAGCAAATAAGGGGCTTTTAACACCAAAGCACCTCTTCCTTTCCTTGCCCTTCAAACTTCCGCATCAGAAGGGCCATGTGTGAGGGCCAGAGAGAACACAGAGGAGCATGATATCTTTGAGGATGACAGAACTTCTGCTCAGCACCCGGTGTCTGGCTCTATTCAAGCTGAAGCCTGTGCTGTGAGCTGAGTCACCCTCCTGATGGCCAAATGGGGCTTGGGCACCTGGCCTGTGCTACCCACATCACACCTCCCTGGTTCCCAAATCCTGATGTTTTGATACTGGAACCCCAAAGCTGCATAGCAGGAACACCGCCCTGCAAAGCAGGCAGCAAACTGGGATCAAGCTCCCAGATTTCTGTTGGTCATAGGGGCCTTCAGGGCTTTGGTCACTGCAGAAACCTGCTGCGCCAAAGGAGGAGAGGACAGTGTCACTTACTAGAAAAATATACCTTTATTTACCAGCTTTGTTTTCTTCAGGAGAGAATATCCCCTGACAAGGGGGCCAGCCGTAAGCCATACTGTTTATGGTGGCCAGCATGGCCCCTCACTTGCACCATACAGAGGGTAACAGAACCAGTTTTCCATGGAGGACCCTGATGCAGTTGAAAAGGCAGGAAAGGGGCTAAAGCTGCTGCTTTCATCTCAGGCCCCACCACTCTCCACCACTGTGTTGTTTCAGTTCTGTCAGTGGAGCATGTGGCTTCCCCACCAGCCCCTTCAACACAGCACAGTCATATTTTCTCTCCAAGGTTGGGATCCCCCTCATGGCCCTGCTGCTTCTGGCACATTCTTTGCAAGGCAGTTGGCATGAGTTAAATAAAGGGGTTGGGGGACATTTTCTGAGATGGGCACAGTTGATAACACAAAATGTACATATGGCCCCTAAGTAGCTTGCTAGCAGGAAGGTGCCTGTTTTACGCCAGTCACAGTGCTGAGTGCCCAGGCAGGGTGGCCAGTTGTGCCTTGAGAAAGGTAGACGAGACTTCTGCACTACTTGTTCCCACACCACCGCCTGCAGTATGCCACAGCATGGCATGGCCCAGGCACCTGCAGAAAAAGCTTTAGGGGTCTCCTCACTGCCTGCCTGCTGCGCAAGCTCACGAAGGCCATGACGCCATGTGGGGCTGCTGGCACCAGCATCTTCTCAGGCAGCAAGTAACTAGTTTTAATGGTGTCTTCAGGACACTACATTTTGAGTTTGTTGTTGGGTTGTTTTGTTTTTTTTTTCCAGAGGGGAAAATGTGTGATCCTCTTCAGGTTGATGCAGTACAGCCTTGGTGCTTCCGAGAGGTCTACTTCCAAGCCTTTACCCAGTTGCTTGAGGCTTCTCATGCTGAAGACCAAAACATGGGTGAACCTCGTGGGGCAAGACCCCGGCTTGGCCACTGCCACTCAGGCAGCACTCAACTCTCACGCAGCTTAGAGTGTGTGTTGTGGGCTGCTGGCCATGTTCCAACAGCGCCCTTCAAAGCTTAAATAAGCCAAAGAATGTCTTGGATTCCTCAAAATTAATCAGAGAGATTTTGGAGACATTGACATGCAAACTGTCCATCTTCCTGAGCTTGAATAAAGCTCCCAGGTAGCTTTTCCGGGCCCATGTTTTCTGACCTGCACAGTAGTTGATGCCCTTGTCCTCCATCAGCACATGGCTACCAAGCAAGGCTGGGTTTTTCTTGTAGACAATGTGGGTCAACACCTGGCTGGTGCAGACACTGCCCCGGAAGAGCACATTGGAATACACAAAGTACAGACCGGTCTCATTGATGACAAGGCCTTGATCACGGTACTGAATGCCATTGGTGAAGGCATGGCCAGAGATGGGTTCCCAGTCCAGAGGGAGGTCTCGCTGGTCCGGGTTTCCTGGAAACCAGAACAAGATAAAATGTGCAGTAAGTACAAGTAGTTGTGTGTTTTTAACTCAAGTGACACCCCAAGCCACAACAAGCTAGCTGTTCTCCAAGCCCTTGTCTGCAGCATAGTGAGCCTGTCCTAACCTCAGGCTGGTGGAAGCTCTCACCTTCACCTACCTCAGCTGCTTGTGCTAGCCTTTTGCCCTGCACAGCCCAGATGCAAACAAAAAACCAGAGCCCTCACTGAAAAGCCTAAACAAGGGGAAAATTTTAGCTGTGGAGTAGCTTCCCACTGTCAGAGCACATATTACCAAAGGAAAGCAGGAAAGCATGACTGAGGTGCGCTCCTCACAACTATGACTATGTAACCCTCTCACCATAGCCATGTCTGCCCTATTCCATGCTCCCACATTTTGCTTAGCAAGTACCTGTTAAGTGTGCTGCTTTCCTTGCTTCATTTTTCATTGACTGCTCCTTCTGCCCTGTGCAAAAAATAGGGAAGAGATTAGCAGTGTGTTCCATGGAAAAGCCAGTCTAGAAAGCAGAGGGGAGACAACCAATAAGCCAAAGCAGGGCAGATTCAAAGCCGCACAGGGAACATAAGCACCGTAGTTTAGCACAGGAAGGCAGAGCAGTGCTGGGGCAAACACTGCAGGGCAAGAAGAGAAATTAAAAAGGAAGAGCTGCAGCAGAGAGCAAAACAAAGGGAAAGAGCAAGGGGAGCTTTCATCTTGGAATGGCTCAGTTGGTAAGCTCAAGCAGAAGCCTCTCAAGCAGGATATAGGGGAGGGACAATGCTGTCCCTTTATCCAGCATCTCTAGGACATGCAAAGGTGACAGTTCATTTCCCATCATAGATAAGCCTGCTCTATTTTCCCCCTCTAGTCATAGAATAGTTAGGGTTGGAAAGGACCTTAAGATCACGTGGTTCCAACTCCCCTACCGTGGGCAGGGATACCTCCCACTAAACCATGTCACTCAAGGCTCTGTCCAACCTGACCTTGAACATGGTCAGGGATGGAGCATTCACAACTTCCCTGGGAAACCCATTCCAGGGCCTCACGACCCTTACAGTAAAGAACTTCCTCCTTATATCCAATATGAACTTTCATTGTCTAAGTTTGAACCCATTACCCCTTGTCCTATCACTACAGTCCCTAATGAAGAGTCCCTATAGGCCCCCTTCAGATACTGGAAGGCTGCTATGAGGTCTCCACACAGTCTTCTCTTCTCCAGGCTGAACAGCCCCAACTTTCTCAGCCTAGTCCAGCACTACCAAGGACAGATGTACTCATGGCAATAGGTTTCTGTTTGCTGAGTACCAACCCTCCATACAACTAGATCGTAGATGCTCGAGACATCCTGCAAACCATCCCACTGGCCAGGCAGACCTTTTCTTCAGAGGGAGAGGGTATAGGTGGGAAAATTCTGCCTTCCCTGGAGGTCTCCATTTCCCTTGGAGAGATGAACCCAGAGAGTGACTTGGTATTTGGATCCCATCCCAATCCATCCTTTCCTTCTCAACACCTACTTCCAAGCTTTATGTTCTCAAAAGTTTAGAGGCAGCCTTTTCTTTTCTCAAGCCAATTAAAATCTCCTCTCCTCTTCTCCTCCTCCTTTAGATCAGTTCTCTGGCTTTATTTATTTATCCATCCGCTTCAAGAAGTTCAGGGTTACTATTTATTGCTTATGTTCAGCTACTGCTAAAGTAGTCTGTGATCAGATCATTGAACATCCAGTTAAAATGACAGGTCCCCTTCTCCTGAGCTATAGATTACAAAATTTATTGATATGGTAGATGATGGGAACCAGAACTTCTCTTTCCAGAGAATTCTGGTATTTCCAAAATTGCTTTAATTCAGTATCAGAATATATTTGAAAAGAAATTAGCTTTCCTACTAACCAAAACCCTCAAGGGAAAAAAACCCTCAGCTTTTCAGATGTAGCAAAAGTTGTCAAGAGAGATTAAAATTTCCTTTAGACTTGGCCATTTTTAAAAAGGGATATCCTCATTTGATAACATTAACATGGAATATAAAAGTAAAATAACAGTTTTGAAGCTCAAAATTTTATTTTTGAATTTTTCCTTTCAGATTGAAACTCTTCGGGTTTTTTCATCGTCTCTAAACTGAATGGACATAAATTTGATGGATGGACTGCCTAGTGGATAAAAAATTGGCTGGATGGCCTTATACAGAGTTGTGGTCAATGGCTCAATGTCCAACTGGAGAAGGGTAACGAGTGGTGTCCCTCAGGGATTGGTGCTGGGACTGATCCTGTTCAGCATCATTGTTGGTGATGTGGACAGTGAGATTGAGCATGCTCAATCAAACTGAGCAAGTTTGCCGATGACACCAAGCTGGGTGGTTCAGTTGATACACTGAAGGGAAGGAATGTCGGCCAGAGGGACCTTGACACACCTGTGAGGTGTGGGTTGACGCCAACCTGATGAAGTTCAGCCATGCCAAGTGCAAGGTCCTACACCTGGGTCGGAGCAATCCCAGGCACAGCTACAGTTGGGCAGAGAAGAGATTGAGAGCAGCCCTGAGGAGAAGGACTTGGGGGTGTTGGTCGATGAAATAATGAATATGAGCCGGCTGTAGTGTGTGCTTGCAGCCCAAAAAGCCAACCATATCCTGGGCTGCATCAAAAGGAGAGTGACCAGCAGGTCAAGGGAGGTGATCCTGCCCCTCTACTC
>JAOEHX010008800.1:19093-29834 GCA_025448015.1 Bolborhynchus lineola
GAGAAAGTTGGGGCTGTTCAGCCTGGAGAAGAGAAGGCTGCATGGAGACCTCATAGCAACCTTCCAGTATCTGAAGGGGGCCAGCAAGGATGCTAGAAAGGAACTCTTCATCAGGGAGTGTAGTGATAGGATAAGAGGTAATGGGCTTACACTTAAACAGCGGAAGGTCAGGTTAGATTCAAGGAAGAAGTTCTTTACTGTGAGGGTGGTGAGGCATTGGCACAGGTTGCCCAGAGAACTGGAAAATTCTCCATCCCTGGCAGACAGCCTTGGGACGGCCATCTTGGGCAACATGATCTGGTGTGAGGCATCCCTGCCCATAGCAGAGGAGCTGGAACTAGAAGACTTCAAGATCCTTTCCAGCCTCAACTATTCTATGACTGTAAATTGAATTTAGAAAAAAATGTCAGTTGCTTGTGATAGGTTTCTATTTCATTGAAATGACACTTCTAAGAGAAACCTACCCAGACATATAACCAGGCTTTTCTCACTTAGCTTTGGCTGCAGTGAGAATTTGTACCAAAAGAACTTCGGAAAAAAAATAATAAAATAATGGATTCCTTACCCCAAAGAACACTAAACTCCTTGCATCATCCAGAAATGTTAAAAAGAAGAGAAAGAATTAAGATGTGCAGTACCCATCGCTGTTCTTCTATTCATGTTTTCGCTATAGGTTAGGACAGCCAGAAACCACTTCTACAGCAGAGTATCCCCAGTACCACTGCTCCACTGGCCTTGGGGGCCCCAAGGTAGAGGCACGCTATCCCAGAAAGCTGTTGCTGACACCTCTAAGCACGCCAGCAGGCAGGGTGCAGGACCCCATCCCCACCATCACAAAGAGAAAGGTCTTTTTTCAGCCAAGCGAGGGAAATCAGCACTTTCATAGCATCAGGCTGCGACCCTGCCTTTGCCCCAGGCAAGGAGAGGGATGAGTTCAACAGATCATTCACATATGCTGTCACAGAGGAATTCCTCCTCTATGTACATCAACTCACCTATGAGTTTCTCCAAAGCTGGAGGGATGTGCTCAGTGCTGGCAGACTGTCAAAAGAGAAGCCACAAGCTGTCTTAGTAGAGTGAGAGCACAGGGGCATCATCTAATGCAGCCAAGGACTGTCTTTGACAACAGTTAATTCTTAGTGCTTGTATGCAAGACCATGCAGCACTTAAACACAAAGACATCCAAATAGACCCATCAGCAGTAGAATAGTCCTCTTGCAGTAATAAGCACCCCCACTTACACGGAAAACATTTAAATGCCCCTGGGGGATCTTTGCAACACCTGAGCACCTCAGAGCCAATTTTAAGGGTTTTTTTTTCCTGTTTCCCCAAAGCCTCCACAACCAGCCAGGCAGACCTCACCTCTCTGAGTTCAGACAGTTCCTTCTCCAGGTGGAAAATCTGAAACATGCTCAACCCCACTCCAGTGAGGGCCAGCAGGAGCAGCAAAGAGATCACCAAGAAGCCAGTGCTCCTCCTTTCCCTGTTGTTCCTTGGCTTTTTGCTCCGGTCAGGTACTGGTGGTGGGAAAGGAGCGACGGGGCGTGCTGGAGGGCAAGAAGTATTTGTACTGGGACAGCCATCCACCCAAAAGATCTGGGGATACACGTAGTTCAAGTTCTGCTGCATGGCCGGGACTGGGATGGACTGGACGTGCTTGGCTTGATCTTCCATGTGGCAGGCAAAAACTGCTGGGGCTGTCCCAGACTGAGCCCTGGGGGAAGACCCAGATCTACCTTTATATGCCTGCATCACTCCAGCAGAGAACACCCAGCTCAGATGCTGCAGCTCTATGAAAGCCTCAAGCATCAACAGCAAACCCCAAAGCGTTTCCGCCCTCTTCTGCAAGTTCAGGGCACCCGCCTGCTCCTCCCACAGCGAGGCAGCAGCATCAGCCCGGCGGCAGATGCTAACTGGTCCGGGCCACGCTGCTAACTGGGGGCTGAGTAATCAGCACAGCGCACACCCACCAGACAACGACCCTTTCCAGCAGCCCACTCGGGCAGAGACACCATTTTTTCCACTGCGGAGTCCTGAACCACAAGCAGAGCAAAAGGAATGACAAAGCCTCTGGCACCCTGAGCAAGAGTGAACAGGCAGAGTTGAGGATTCCTCAGCAGAAGGATTAAGACCTGATCCCAAATACATCTATGTTGCTGGGGGATGGCTAAATTTCACACAGGACAAATTACTTGCTCCTCTCTGTTGTGCATCTTGCCTTTTCCTTGGCTGTTCCATGTGGCGCAGATCTTGAGTCACACAATACCGGTCACAGACACCATCCCATTGTGTTAAAAACCAGTCTGACAGAGAACAGGAAGATGTCAGGGCTGCAGCAGCAGCAGAGCTGCCCCATTAAGAGTGGCATGCCCATGTACAGGGGCACTGGCCAAGCTGAAACAGTGGTGTGCTGCAACGAGGGAAACATACAGTGCCTTGGGGCACAAACAGGCTCTTTTGGCAGCTTCTGCTGCCTCTCTTTTCTTTGCAAATAGTATATCAAATCCCACAGTCCTCTTCTAACCTGAAGAAGCCTTAGATAGGGAAGGTTTTTTTTATCATCTCTTCAGGTCAATGTTGAGCATTACAGCAGGACCTAACCTGGCTGAGTAACTTAAGACTAAAGCCTGAGGTAGAAACTATGCTACTTCTCTTCATAGAATTTAAAGAATGCCTTCTAAGAAAAGATTGAGAATTCAATTCATGCTGCAAGCACCAGCAGTTATAAGAGCTCATTACAAAATTAAAGTGAGATAGGGCAAGACAGGGACATTTCCATTCCTCAATTTCCAATTTCTCAGTTTTCATTCCTCAATGACTGCAAATTTCTGAGTGGCAGCAATGAGATTTTCTCACAGAATTACAGGTGTACACAAGGGATTACAAGCAGCAGTTTGCTCTTCCACTTCATGCACCTATGTTGAAGTGTGTATTTGGGGTAGCACTTAAAAATGGAAACACTACAAGAACTGGAGATTTGTCTCCTTTGTGGTAGGACACACAGGCCTTGATCTTGAACATCAAAACTGTGGTCTGAGAGCAGCATGCTTTAACAACATAAACGTGCTTTTTTCTCTAAGGCAGGGGCTCAGCTTTGCCTCCAACCATACCAGTAAGTCAGGCGTGTCCTCAAAGCCTTGCCTGCACCACCAGACACCCCACTGCTTTTTGAAGATGCTCGCCACAGCTGTTTGTTGCAGTGATCTGCAGCATGAGAGGTTTCAGCAATCCACTTGGCTCACCCTCATACTTCTAGGTTTCTGACATAAAAGACACAAAAGCAACATAAATCCAGCTCCAGCACTTCAAGCCTGGTCATGCCTACCCTTATGCTTCACCCTAGAACAGCACTCCCCAGCCAGCCCGAGGACAGATCCTCATCCACTCCCACAGTCATGACAAGAGAAGGGCACACAAAGATTTGTGCTCAGCCCTGCACCTCCCATGCCACGTGGCAAACCCCAGCCTGCTACCCAATGTTGGGCTATGGGGAAAGAGAGATGTGTCCATGGCACAGGGAGCCCAGAGAGACAGCAGGATGGTTGGGCAAGTGTCTCCAGCCAGGACACTCTCCAGTACTCCAGCTGCGCAGCGCCCCAGCCTCACTGCCTGAGCTACTCATGGAGGAACTCACCACCCGCTCAGGCACCGCTCAGTGTGCAGTGCCTGCACTCCCTTACTCTCAGAGCAGTGAGCACCATGTGCCCATGGCTCTTTGCAACATGGGCAAGGGTGTCAGAGTTCCTGTTTCTTTAACGCTCTCTGCGGCCCATTCAAATGTCATAAAATACAGTGATGGCTGAGAGAGCAGGGACTGAAGCTCAGGACTTTGTCAGATGGAGGCATTGCTGACAAGCATGTCCAAAGTCATTGACCGCACAGCTTTGCCTGGAGAAGAACTGCTGTCAAGTTCTTTCTGACACTGACTGCTTAAAGCAGATAGCTTATCTTGGTGGGATTGAGGGTACAGTAGCAGTCTCCATTAAAGTCAGAAGAGCACATATTTCTCACCCACTGCTTCCTATTTTCACAAAGATGTCTTTTTTGATGGATGGGCGAGAAGGCAGAGATGACTAAAACAATGAAAGCCATTTCAGCCACATCTGCTGCATCCTCTCTTTTGGATGTGTAGATCAATAGCCTCTAATACTACCTGCTGTGGCAAGCCAAAGATTGGGACTAATTACCATCAAAGGACCATTTTTTAGTGCACGCAATACTTTCAGAGACCTCTCCCTTCCTAGCACACTCTACTGTGCAGATCCTGCTGTCACACTGTTTTGCCTGTCACCATCTTCAGAGATCACCAAGACGATACGTGCTGGAAGACAGGGCAGGCAGAGCTGTGGCTTTGCAGCGTGTCATGGTGCCTACAGGCTCTGTTTTGCTGACTTCCTATTGCTCAAGCCACACGCAGTGTTAACAAGGCTATTGAAATAATGGTGAGACAATCTGCCGTAGGTAGATACTTAAGTCACATGAATACTTTGCTAGAAAGCCTAGAGACAGAATTTAGAGACAAGGCTGACCTCTCCTAAAACATGGGGCAAGGACAGCTGGGCAAGAAAGGACACAAGAAGGACAAAGGGGGTGTCAGATTTTTCTGTCTGCCTCCCTATCCTCTCTTCACTCAGCCTGCAAGATACACACATTGTTTTCAGCAGCCTTATGCCATTTGAGGAGGGAATATTTCCAAGTGGAAATATTCCATATCCCTTTATTAGAGAATCAGTCCCCTTTGCCAAGAACAGTAAAAGACAAGCAATAGTTAGATAAAAAAAAGATTTGTTCAGAAGAACTCCTACCATCCCTATCTCACCCCCAGAGAGGCAGAAGCTGTTATTAACAAGTTTATGTCAATAGCAAAGAGAATCAGCCAGCAGCTAGAAGTTTCTATCAGCAGATTTAAGGACAAAAGGATGACCTGCTTGAAAAACACCAAGAAAACGACTTAACAATGATGGAGATCTAATACTCAACAGAAGATATAATATAAACAACCAAAAAACCAAAGTGTGAGCCACTGGTGTATGAGAGACTCTCATTGGTTTCCAGACAGTCAGATACGTGTCTGAAAGTTATTAACAAATATTTCCTATTACACCAGTGACTAGTGGAAATGCTAAAACGCAAATGCTAAAAACCCATAGGACTGCGTAAATTGCACCCAAGAACAAGTGAAGAAGTTGAAAATCATTTGCATTCAAAAAACAGGATTCAAAAACATTAACCCAAGATATTAACAGCCTTGGCAACCTTTTGTAGTCCCAGCCTATATTGTGCCATCAGACCCAGGAGAGGCAACTACTAGAAACCCAGTGACAATCAGCCACAGCGGGCAGAAGAGATGGCACTTACTGATGCTTATGGGTTGGTACACTAGAAAGAGTAATAGAGCACCATCTAGGACAAAGCCTCTGATTTTCCACCAGGACTGTCCTCAGCACAATGCTACTTTAACACCTTTACCACAGACCTGGAGAAAACTGAGCAACATATTACACCAGCAATATTTGCAGATTAAAATAACTGGTAAGAGATCCTGAATAACCATGAGGACAGAGAATTTGAAGAAGGAAACCAGTCTAGAAACAAAGATTACAGATAAAACTTTACATGGAGAATAACATCCTGGAAAGAAAACACGGTTCTGAAACTGATAGAGAGGCTACCCAGCTGCACATAAGCTTCCAACATGGAAAGCCCACGGGCTTCCACAGGCACAAGCTCCCATTTAGGACAAGTAGAAACAGCCCAGTACCCACACTGCATGTTTATGTTCAGCTTCAGAGGGGCTCAGGCAAAATTTGCAGTAACTGCTGGACATCAAAAATGTTCAACTCAGTACATTCAAGAGCAGTGAGGGACAGACAGCGTGTTAAAAACCCGTCATACAGAGGGACGATTTCCAGACGCAGAGCTCCTGAGTCTCAGGAAAAAAACCCTCCCAGAGAGCCACAAACTGGCAGTCAAAGCTGAAGGAGTCTGTGCAAAAACACCCATGGATTTTTGACTGAACATTGGAACAGAGGCTTTTATGAGAACTGCCTCCAAAGGCAGTAGGATCTCCATCCACTGAAGACTACAAGGGGCGAGGAAGATGCTGGAACTCACCCAGCCTTGCAGTTCGCACTGATACCTTAGTGTGATTTCTTTATTATGTGGGACCTTTTTTTAACAGTTCAGTTTCCCAGATGAGGGTGATGCTTTTCGTTTCCTCAACAACCGCTTTCTTTGCTAGAATAACTTGTGGCACGTGTAAAGCCACACACTGACTCCAACAGCTCATGAGGGAGACATTCACATATTCATACTTGAGAGCAGGTTTCAAACTCCAACAGCTCTGGCTAGGCATTGGGGTGCTTAATATGATACTCCTCCAGTGAACAAGGTGCTTTGGTCTCTTGCTCACTGTGAACCCCAAGAAGTAGACAGCACTCCTGGGATCAGCAGAAGTGGTACAGGACTCTGACCTGAGGCAGGAAAGAATCCAAGCAGGAAAGGAGCCAAAGCAGCTGAGAGGAAGAATTGAAAGCAGCAGAGCAATTTTCTTTTGCGTCTGTAACAAAAGCAAAGAAATGAGATACAGTGGTTATGAGATAATGGGACCTATTGCTTAAACATCTGAGAAAGAAAAGCCTGTAATTTCAAACATAATAGCTTAGTCACAGAACAAGGTGCTGTGGTCAGTCAGAGGTGGCAAAGAAAACCACAGCGAACGTGCAGATGTTGATTTTCTGTCTAGCCCAGTGACAGTTGAGAACTGCATTCACAAACCCTTCACAGCAGGATTCATGCTGCCAGCCCTGGCTCTGGAGAGCACCAGCTGGCTCTGCTGGCCAATGTGGCCTCATTGGCATTTAACAATACACCCTGAGATCCTTCCTGAGTTTCACTAGGATCACACACAACTCTGTCACTGAGCAAATTCAGGCCCCATGGCATGAGTCTGGCATACAGAGAGCCCAACACAAGAGTGCCCACCTCATTTTACAAGCACCTTGACACTAGTGACCCACTAACTTCCCAAAACACCAAGGGACCTTCATCTGACTTCCCTGGGATTTCACTTTGAGCTGCTTTTGTCTCCAGTCCCTACCAAAACCCTTACCTCTAATCTGTGATTTAATTAGTGACTAATGAAAAAGCAGAAAGCTCCTTGGTATTTTCTTTTAAAATTAGTATTCTTAGAGAAGGGATATGTAAGAAAGCGTCATGAGTTTTGCCACCCTTTCCTAAGGAAGCATTTTATCTCAAGAAGCTCTAGGGACACTCATTCTTCCTGCGCTATTGCAAACCCCAGTTACATCTTCAGTAGCACCTAGTGCTGCTTGACACTCAGGGTTTCCAGGAGATGAGACACACACTGGTGGCCTACACACAGCACCCTGTGGTCAGGGCTCTACACTTGAATTGTTCCAAATGAAGTGGAACATGTTTGTACCTAATTACACGAGGCATGCTAAGCTGTTCCATCTTGTATCATCTCACATTGTAATTTGGCAAGAGCAGAAGTCACACATAGACACCATGCATTGGAGTTTTCTACTTACCAATACCACACCACTGGTAGAGTCTGCATATTTTAAAAATACAGGATTTCTGCTCTGATGCTTAATGTATATAACCCAAATACCTCAATTTCGGCAAACATGGCTAGTAATTCACTTATGAAACGTGGGGGGTTTTGTGACTATCCATCCTTGCATTTAAACCTTTGTGCTTTTTAAGTATTTTTTAACCCTGGGCTCAAGACTTGCCCAAGTGCCACTACTTCATACGCATGCTGGCTTATACCAACAACTACTTAACCTTACTATACAACATCACAAGATGGGCTAGGCCCTCCCTTTAATGTTCCACACAATCACAGGAATTTGTCAAGGTTTGTAAGTTGTCTTCATTGGAAACTATTGTCTCTAATAAAGATAATGACCAACCAGAGAGACTTGATTTCACCAAAGAATCAAGTTCTGAAAGCTAGAGTCAGTGTGACGTTAACAAAACTGGAAGCAAAAAGTGACTCAAGCCCACATGAAAGGATAACATTGAGCAACAAGAACTTAGACATTAAAAGCTTTTTTTCCCCCCCTCTTTTTTTTTTTTTAAGAGTGGTTACAAATACTTAAAAGCAGCAAGACAGCAGCAGGTGGAAGCTGTGGTTCAATCTCCAGTCTACTGCCAGAATAAACTCTTGAGTTTGCAGTAGCATAAAACACTCTTTTGAGCTTCCAGTAGCACCATCAGCTCCATAGGTTCATTCAGATGCTGGCTTTCTTGACAGCTGAAGCATAACCTACGCTTTGACTGGAAAGTTTAGAGCTAGACAGTTTGGTAATGTACTTACAAGAATATGAAAGTCACATGCACCAGCAGCGACTCCTGCCATAGCTGTGCTTTAATCACAGGGGTCACTGCTGTTAAAAGACATCTCTGTTGACCTGGCACAGAAAAACCCTAGGCTGACATTTTTTACCATACGACATGAATTTCTGCTATCCCAGTACTTAAAATACTAGAAAAGGCTGCACTGCACGAGTGCCTTTGAAACGCATGAGTTCAGCTGAATTCACACAACCGCCTACTGACTCACAGCCCAGAGGCACCATTTCTTAGGAACAGTATATAGCTTTCAGGAAAAGTTAACCTACACAGCCCATGGTATCATTTATTCTTTACACTGATTTTGGGGTACACTTTTAGAAGCAGGGATGCTGTGACACGTTTTCAGAACAGTCCTGAAACATAGAAGCCTGAGTGAGGAGTCTCTGGTTCTTTGTTATCCAGCACTTAACAGCATCTGTCGCATTACCAGCATGAATTGGAAGCCATGCAACCTCAAGCCACATTCTCACCAGAGCTCTGTTCTGCCCATTTAGGATACGCAGTATCCCCATGGCATGTTTCCTATGGGTTCATTATGTGACCAGCTTTACTGCTCTAGTTTGAAATTGTAACTGTCTAATAGTCTCTTTTAATGATCTTTTGTATTCTTTGAAAACCTCAGCTCCTAGTTCCAAGAGGTAATTTCATGTAGTCATTCTCACAAAAAACTACCACTCCCAAGGATCCCCTAGGCCAAAACATGAACTGACACTCCAAGGATCCTGCAGGTCAAACCATGCAACAACACCTGCTGGAAACTCTTAGCAGTTTTTCATGGCCGTCATTCCTGAACTTTCAGACAAAGCACTACTGGGCCTTCAGCTTCCCTTCAGCCATTCCCCCCTTTTTGTTTTTTAAAAAAAACACATCTAGGCTGACAAGTTTATGAACTCCTTATTATGCCCTAAGGGACCCTAGTCCTGGACAACAAGTTTCATTTTCAAAGTAAAAATGCCAGTAAATTAAAGACAAAGTGTTCAGATTTATTTGGAAATTCACAGTTTCTAATGGCACTACAGCTCTGTAGTTACATACTCTTGTTCCACAACATTGTATGCCGCACTCAGGTATTACGTATTTTCCTCATCCAGGTTTGAAACCCTTCTGAATTCATGTTCAACACGTCTGGTTCATGTGCTCTGACTGGCTAATTGTGCAGATCAACTCCAAAAGTACATCACTTTAAAGTATTCATAAACTAACAAGAAAGCAGCAAAAAAAACAAAGGCTTTAAATAAGTCACATTACATACAATACCCAGGAAAGGCATTAGATCTGTTAAAAAGGGTACCACTAAAAGTGCTCAATAAGTTAACTTATTTTTTATGTGAACCTGTAACACCTGTCAAAAGGAATAACCTTTTGTTCCACTCTCTCAGATACACACTCACCATTTTTGCCATCACACATCCTATAGTATCCAAATACACAGTCACACTCAACATTTTAGCGATCACACATCCTATAGTATCCAAATATACAATCACAGTCAAAATAAAAAACACGGATATGAAAACACCAACCATACAAACACTGCACATTTGTTAGCCAATACAAAAGCGAACATTATGGAAATACCCACTATGAACCAGCCTGACTAGTCAGACCCCAAGGTTTTGCAAACTCAACACATGCAGAGCTGGCTTGGACAAGGCCCAGCTGCAGCTGCACCAGCTCACCCTCATGTTCTTCAGCTAAGCCTTTCTGAACTCTCAGCACAGAAATGGCAAGTGTTCCCCATACACTTCCTTCGCAGGCAATTCAGGTAACAAATGCATTCAGCACCCCAAGTTCCCATCATACATAGGAAATCCTAAAGAGCCACTGTAATTTATTTAGTACATCAGACTACAGTGCCGAATTACCATCCCCAGTGAGATATTTTCCTCAACCGAGTTTGCAAAACCAGAATCTCATCAGGCAAGTCCATCTATAAGGGTTTTTACAGTATCCAGTCCACATTACTGAGTCCAGCTGAAGGCCAACACATGTCCCTTTACAGCACTGTAGTGTTGCATCTTCAAAAAAAGCTAGAGAAATTACAAAATAAATAAAATGACAAACAATTGTATTGCCCCTCTTCCAGTGGCATTATAAATAGACAAAAGGCACATAAATGTGGGAAGGTGCAAGAAATAGGAACAAAGCTAAAGGAAGAGGATTAGGCTTTTATCCCTATTCCACCCAACAAACTGGGTTTCAAAAAATCTCTGCCCCAGGAACTGTGGAAAAAAAAAAAAAAAAACCTTTATAAAATGAACCCTGCCCTCCCTCCCCCCAAAGCTGTTCTCATAGGAAATTACCAGCCTTGTAAAGCTGCAGCTTATAGCTACGATTGACACAATCCCATCTATTT
>JAOEHX010008800.1:29934-43324 GCA_025448015.1 Bolborhynchus lineola
CGATTGACACAATCCCATCTATTTAAAAAGACAGAAACCAAATTTCTGAATGCTTTCCAATTAGTTGAGCTCTTCGTCTCCCACTATCCTCCCACAGAATACCACAGACTGTTCTCAAACGAACAAACACTCTCCTGTTTGAGTTCAGCTAGTTTTAGATGTGTCCAGAAACTGCTGTGACACCAAGTGTTCCCACTGTTATATCTTTGTTTCCTTTGATTATGTCATGCAGGCTTGGCATTGACCCTGACTTAGTCTGTATTAGAGTTTTTATAAGCTTCCCTTGGTCTGGAACTTTAGACCGTCTTCGTTTTATAGCCCTCTTATCAGTTTTTGTCTTTTGAGTCTGGCCATTGCACAGACTTGTACATGCTGAAATGCCACAAAAATAGGACTCCTCAGACTGTGATGATGTTTCAGAGCTTCCTTCGGATGGAGGACCCTTATATGAAGAGTGATAAACTTCCCCAATGTTAGAGAAGTCTCTCTGGTTCGTAAACGGCTTCCTTCCTTTAATTTCCCCGTTGGCTATTGGATGCACAGGCTCTGTTGCTGACTGAACAGTCTCTATTTTTTCACTTTTGTATTTACAACGCTTTTTCTGAAACCACAAGTGAAAAAAGAGATAAGAGTTAGGCTCTGGAAAGTAAGTGGAGTACAAAACCCAAGCCTAGGAACCACTGGAGGGGACAGCAGCTGAGACAGGCGTCATCCGCCAGCAGAAACAGGCTCAGCCCAGCCTGCCCTCCCAACAGCCACCATACCTTCTTCTCTGGAGAAAACTTCAGGGGTTCTACAATGTACAGGTCCTCTGGATCCACTGTAAGAGAATGAACACAAACTTAGCAGTCCTGACACTGCCAGCTCTAAAGCAACACAATTCTATGTCACACTACTACTTATCTCACACATCTTTGCTCTCATTACAAGCTAATGGAGGCCCAACACATGAGCACTGACAGTAAAGTCAACACACAGAACTGTCACAGCAGCTGTCAGTGGCATACACTTGAAAATGCTTGCCTCCTGAAAGATTAGGCATTAGGCCATAGGAGAGGTGCAGAGAACATCCTCTGGGGAAAAGGAGCAGCAGTCAGCAAAAGTTAGCTTCTATAAAACCAAGCTGTTAGCAATATGATGTGCTTAACGTGCAGCCTACCCGTAACAGGACAGATACTCAAGTCTGTGTACCTATCAAGGACACGGATGTTCAGACTGACTAGACCAGTCTGGTATTCCTCCATCAGTGCTTTGTAAATCATTCTTCCAAGCTGAAGCAGGGGAGAATTCTAAAAAGCATGGTTTTGGGGAAAAAAAAAAAAAAGGAAAAAAAGAAAAAAAAGAAAAAACAAAAAACCTTTGCTGTCTTCTATTGTAAGATGTTCCCAACTCAGTTCATGAGTATCCCTGCAGATTTAGTCACAGTACAAAAATCTGTGAAGTTCACTGCATCCAGAAAAGCAGTGTCAGCTGCATACTTGTTAGTTATTATAATCTGCAACACTTTTGGTTTTGCAGGATGGTGATGGCCTATATATAAACATTTACTTTCCCCGAGACTGTCATGAATACCAAAACCACCAGATCATTCCTCAAACTCAGTCTAAGCTAAGTAGTCTTAGCTTTCTTACTACAGTTGACAAATTGGGATCCTAAATATCTGCCAAGTTTCAAAACCAGGCGGTCAGGATTTCTGAGAAGACGTTCAGACTTCCCATGTCTGGCATTGAGGGAAAATAAAAAAAAAAATAATTAAAAAAAGGCACTTTCTAGTTACAAAGCTGCAGAGCTCTGCAGGTCTGCATGGATTGCTGCTATAAATGACAGCACACCACATTTAATGTTTTAGCATCATTTAGCACAGTTCTGCGAGTATCCAGTAGCTTGTTCATGAACCACCTCTTGTCCTTCATGAAATACTACAATCCAGTGTACTTTGGCATTAACCTGCAGTTCCATTTTCATACACTTGCAGTAGCACACCCATTGTACAGCACTAAGAGAAACATGAGAGACTAGATGAATAGTATGCGAATAATACCTTCTTTGCCAGCTAGCTGAAAAGACTGTGACCTGACCAGTGGAAGAGAAGTTCTTCTTTTCAAATTCATATCATCATAAGAGGAAAAACATCTAGGAAACAAAACCCACAAAGCTTTTGAAAACATTTTTCTCAGTACTTCATTATACTTATTTTTCATTAAGAAACATCTTTGCAGAAGGACAGCATTACAGAGATGCCCAAGAAACTCTGGAAAAAGACAGTACTGTATTTGCAACAAGCTGTCAAGGCATGTTAAGTGTAGTAGCCTCAAATGCCCTAAGGAGAGCCTTCATACAGACCTGTAATGGGTCTTTGCTATCAATTCTAAGCTTGCAGATAGGAGACTCAGAATTAATATAGATAATACAGTCCAAGCAGACTTCGGCAATACCACTAAAAGTTGCAAGAACAATTCAGTTTCAAATATAGATACTTTACCTTTTAGGGCTAGGGTAGTGATTACTTCTAGGAATTTTTGAGAAACAATCTTCACAGAACTGAGAAGAGCTTCTGCACCGCTGCACACAAAGTACCAAGCCCAGAATGACACAGAGAACCAGAGAAATCACAAGATAAGTCTGCCGATCAGAAAGCTGGAAGAATTTCAAACAGACATTAAAGACAAAAAATAATTTCATGATGCTATCATTCTCGTTTAAAATACTGAAATCTTTAAAAGCACACAACTGACATTCTCAAGTCACTTTCCTTCCATTTTGATAAATGCTTGTTCAAATTTGAGTATTTTTTCAGAGGTTTGATGTAGTCTATTGGCTATGCAGCATTCAAGGAATAAAGTCTGAATACCACCAGCTGGTAACACAAGACAAGATTTCACTAACAATGGCACTACGAGAACTTCAAGAAGCAGCCACCCCTTGCAAATAGCATTCAAACCTATCTGAAAGTAATATACTTTGCACAAAAAAAGTGTACTAAGAAAGGAACTTCTGCTGTATAGTTGACATGGATGCAGTACTATCTCAATTTTGTGTGATGCTTATCAGGTGACATTGAAGAACTTCACAGAATACCGTTATATTCACTTGATTCAATGGGTTTAATCTGACTACTCTTCCATTTCACAACCTAGCAGAAGGATTTTTTTGAAGTATGTTCATTTCTGAAGCTTGACAGATAAAGCTTACTAGAAATATATGGAAGCTGAAATCCAAGGGTATTTTGCAGATATTGTTTAAAAAAACGAATTGCAGTTATTTTCCTAAAAAAAAAAAGTCTATCTTAATCACACTATGACACCTTAGAAGTCACATGAAGATTTTAGAAAAGATAACACAAATTCCCATTTTATAACAAGCAAATGTCTCAGATAAATAGACTAGACCTGACTAACAGATAGGTTACTAGAGTTCAGGGAACTCATCTGAAGTACCCTGAGGATCATCACTGTCAAACCCTGGTTAAAACCACAGCACTCATGAACAGGGGCTTAGCCAGCCAGGCATCAAAGAAGGTGGCTTACTAAGTGTTAGAAAACAGTTCAAAGAGATGTCCTTTGGCAACAGCACCATTAAAAAAACATTGTACGGCTTGAAATCCCAGGCTGGAGAATGTAAACATTGAGAGTATGTTCCTAATACTGTTGCCAAGATTCCCCTGATCTCAAAAGATCACAAAAGCCAGGAAAGAAGGAGGCTGTAGCCACATGAGCCTCCCATTCAGTAGCCAAGAGTGCAATCCTTCACATATTCATCTTATGATGACAGCCCAGTTCTAACAGTGACCAGCACAAACTTTCACACTAAACTTCTGCTGATATTTAAGTGAACAATGTGAGTGCTGGACACTGCAAAGCATCCTATTTTACTGAAGTTGTGTAATGAAGCCATACAGTACAACTGGTTATATAATGCAGCAAGTGCCAGAAGCATTCCTGAAGCATGAACTTTACCATTCCCTCTGACACACATCAAACACTGGATGTGCAACAGATCCCACTACTGCCGTTTCAAAATCAATAGTCTTCTAACTTCATTCAGAATCCTTTCACAGAACAGTATCAATTCCAGTGCACTACAGGGAGGCTGAGTTATTCTAAGTTAGCTTTATAGTTAGTTCAGACTCCAATCATGGGGCTCCTAGGGCTGTAGGAGAAATTACCACCACCTTGCTGTGCCCTAGACAGCTCAAGCTCCTTCCCTCACTTAGCCAGCTGCTAAAGTAGGCTGAAAGCAACACTACAGACAGCTCAAATGAAAAGCTTCATTTAAAGATTCCAGGCCTCTTCAAATTGAGTTATGTTTATACACCCGTTTCCTTTGAGTTTCTCAAGGTGAATTATAATTACCTCACGTTTTAATTCTGCCGCAGTTGTTGACAGATTAGAAACTAGCTGCGTCATGTTGGTGAGCTGTGCTTGTAACAGCTGGATTACTTCTGTTTGCCGCTGATCCTGTATTAAAGAGAGTCATGGCCATGCTATTTAGTTGTCAGGTTCCCATTATGATAATATGCTCACATGTACCAAGTTACTGCTCTATCTGATACAGCCAGGCATTTTGTAGCTACATGACCTATTCAGCATTGTTTTCAACACAACTTTCATACAGCATCTGAAACATTAGCACTGCATTTATCAAATAACTTTTTGTAATATATACCAAGTATATTTCATTACAGTCAACTCTGCTACTTTCATGAAAGGCAGATTAAGTAGCCAGCTCCATGCAATGACTATCAGGAAGCTGAGTATTGTCACATTACAGAATACACATACAGATGACCAGGTAGAGGTAAAGCTAAGTAAGGGCTGACACATAGCTTCAGTTCTGGGATCAAGTAGCCAGCCACTTAACAAGAGCCCAAGCCAGACAGAAACAAGGCCTTTGCAGCTATTATCTCCTTCCCAGGAAGAACCCTAACAGGATTCTTAATCCTACAAGAAATTAAGGAAGGTGAGCAGAGTGTCAGGGAGGTTAACCAAGAGATGCACCCCTGACTGACCAGCATTTGATATTATTTAAACAAAAAGCAGAAAAATGAAAAAGAATTTCTGCACCTCCTTGTAACTAGCTCTTAAAAGTAAACTTTCCTAATGAGGAAAATACTTAAGTACTTCAACAAACCATACCTGCTCTTCTGCTATTCTTGAGGTGTTCTGGAGTTTTATTATTGTTTTATTAAAAGCCTTCTGCATTTCCTCCATTTGCTTTCGGTACCTAAAAGAAAGAGTATAAGGCTCTGAAGTGCTAGTTCATGCAACTCCTCAGCACTAGACACATCTCCAGAAAATACAACTATGCCACCAGAAAACTTCTCTTCACCCAAAAAGGTTTTATTTGAACATGAAGTGGTATTTCCTTTTAAGTTTCACACAAAACCAGATGTGTCTCTGTTTTTTGAGGATGCATCATTTTCTTCCAAGGTTAAAGTCAAATCTATTTCACCACCTTAGAGCTTAGCACCAATTTACTGGAATTCACTATGGAGAATTCTCTGCTAACACTGACTGCCAAGACAGATAAAACAACAGCATAAGGAAGAGCCTGCTACTTGAAGCCAATTCTGAAATGGGTACATTTCCTGATTCTCCTATGACGAAGGAGTACCACAGATAAACACTAATATACATTCAACTCTCATAGAAAGTTCTTGGCTCTCCTGCCAAGCTTCCTTCTTCCACAAGAGTTATTACAAGTAACACAGTAGTTTAAGTAGAAACAATCAAGTCCATAAACAAGGCATTGTAGGTCTGTGTCATTCAGTTTAAGAGCAGCAAGAGGATGTGCCCTTTTGTTGAATGGCTTATAGACAGGATTAGTGCTTACATCTTGGCAATACCTTATTCTTTGAAAAAAACTCACAGCATTGCTCCTTAAACAAAAATAAATGTGATTGTATCTGAAATACAGAAAGGGAACCCCTGCTACCTGCAGACATCTAGCCTCCAGTAGCTACCTAAGATTAGGTACTACTAACTTTCTCAGCTTTCCATAAAGCCTTTTGCTATGATTTATGTTATACTCCGCTTTGACTGTACTACTTTTCATATATGTAAGTTCCTTCATACAGCTGGCTAAAATCATGTTTACATATGGTAGACTCCAACCAGTCTTCCTCAGACTTACCTCTGACTAAGTTCTTCTAAGTAACGGCTGCTGAGAGACATATTTACTTCTAGGGCTTTTATGCGATTATTAAGGCGCATGAAGACAGACTCCTTTTGATTAGATCCATGAACAAGATTTCCGTTAGCATAGCCAAGATCGGTTGAATTCTGCAGTTCAGCATAGAAATCTGTAGCTGTCCTCTGTGGTACCCCAGAGACCGGAATTGCCATTAAAGCTTCTTCTGTTGCTTGATCATCCTCCTTTGTTTCAGCAGACACAGAAGGCTCAGCAGGAGGCAAAACAGGTTTCTGCACTTCTGGGGTGCTTTCCTTTACTTCCCCAGCCTCACTGGCTAGCATGTCCACTGTATATTCAGGCTGCTGGACAGTCTCTGTAGGCTTTGAAATCACTGAAGTAGCCATAGTCTCTCTTGTGCTTGTCTCCTTTACCTCAGTAGCCACACTGGTCTCAGAAGCTACAGGGCTTTCTTCTGCAACAGAGCTCTCAGCCTTTTTTGTTTCTGTACTGATCTCAGGTATATCCACCCAAGGCATAATCCCTGGTGTTGCCTGGCTTGCATTACCTTTTTCAGGCTCCAAACCCATGTCTGTTGTTGGCAATGGCTTTACTCCAGAAGTAATTTCTAAAAAGAGGGCCTGAGAGATAGTCTGAGGATGGCTTGGCTCCAGTTCAATTGAATCTGTGATCTCATTACCAATCTCCTCAGGGACCACACTGCTAAAATTAACTGCAACAGTAGTTTCAAATGAACTCTCAACCTTGCTCTCTAATTGCTCAGGCAAAGGCTCATCTACTGACACACGTGTAGGTTTGATCAGAACTGTCTGTGGCTGCTGAACATCAGCAGAGTAATCCTGCCCTTGTTTACCTTCAGTTTCACTATGTTGTCGGTGCATGGCTACTGCAACTGAACACCATTTAAACAGATATTCTGAAAAGGTGGAAATACAACATACTGTTGCCATGTCACAGCAGTACTTTTCTGTCTCAAGTTCAAACCATGCCGATACTTCTTCTTCCTGATCATCACTGGGCAGCAACGTTACTGTTGACTGGCTTGTATCTTCTTCATATTCTTGTACTAGCTGAACTATAGGACTTTCCTTTGTCAAATCTATAATTAATTGCTCTTTATCCATCTGTGGAATATCTGTAGTAACAAGTCTACAACAGAAGAGTTAAAGACAGGATGTTACTAGAACCGTTTTACATACCTGTTCTGGAAGGCAGCGGAAGTACGGTCTTTCAGAAAACTAGCAAAGCTCATTCCTGTCACCAAAGGCCAGTTTGGATACAGTCATAAATTCTATTAGTGTTTTATCTTGTGTCCAAATTTGCAAACAAAATTATTTCAACCCTTGCTTCTGAAAGAGCAAGCTTTATCAGATATTGCCCTTTTCCTCAGCCCTGACGAGTCACCAGTCCAGACATCACTAAGGTCTACACAGCAAGCATCTTGCACTTTCGCTGCAATCTTCAAACGCAGAAGCAAGAATCACAACCTTTCCACTGACCTTCCTTAGCCTCTCAACAATCAAGAGTGCTACAAGACCATAGAAACACTTAACAGAGCACAAGTTATGTCTTAACATTTAAGAGCTAGTCTCAGCTCTACATAGCCAAATCAATTCCAAACAATTATAATCAACTGACAAAACCCCCACAGAATATTTATATACAACTGCTCCTCCCAACCTAATTCCGTATTTTTGCTTATATATTTTTATCAAGTGATAGATTTCCCTGGTTAATATATTACCAAACTACAGATTTGACCAAATACTTGCCTTTTTACTTCCTTAAGGCAGCACACCATATCTGAGCATTCTGCTACCAAAGATTCCAGACTAGTGCACATTAATCTCTGCTAGGAACACACTGAGGAAAAAAGCCCCAACACCAATCACTTACTCTGGTGAAGGAGCAGGATTTGGTTCAGGCAGTCTTGGCGTAGCTGTTGAAGTTTCAGGGGTAGCAGTGACATTTTCAGACACACCTGTATTCCCTGCTGCAGGAAGGAGGAAAATGTGAACATGAAAATTCAAGAACCATATCCATTTTCAATGAATTTTGGGGTTCTGTGGATTAAGTTTAGGGGTGGTTTTGTTCAGTTGGTTTTGGGATTTTGTTATTTTTCTTAAAGACCACTAACTGCACTACAAAATTAACTGCATGTGTCATTCAAAATCACCTGAATGAAAGTCCTACTGACAGCTTACATATACGATGTTATGGACAGTCTCAAAATAATTCCAGAACGAAGCACCAAGTTAGACTTTACAACTGAAGCTACGTAATACAGAGTAAAGATCTCCAAATATAGCGGAGCAAACATGTATGTTCTCTTTGTGCTAGTTCCCTTCTCAGCAAATTCAGCATCTTAGTTACACTTTTCAGAATCAGTAGGCCAAGAATACTATGGTACTAATCAAGTATGCCACAAAAGGTGAAAAAAGTCATTTAAACATACATCATCCAACAGCTCACAAAAATTAAACAAAAAGAGAAATTAAGCTTTCAAAAAGCTTTTCAAAAGCAACCAATCAACAAAAAAAAATAAAAAACAAAAATAAAAAAATATACCTTCAGCTTCAGATGACTCTTCCGTTTTGGCTCCAAGCATATTAGCAGCAATATTCACCATACTTAGGATTGCATCTGAAAGAGAAAACAACTACTCAAAGATGACATTCTCAAAAGGCCCCAGAGATTAGCACCACTGAGCAATCTGCTATTTTGCAACACTTGATTGAAACAAATCACAGTATAAAGATCACAGTATAAGGCCATAAAAAATTGCTGTCATTCTATAACACTGGATATATCTATTGCTTTTAAAGTTTATAAGCTAAAAAGCTGGTTTTGAAAACCTGTATCTAACCTTTACCAACTGCACCTTCTAAAATCAGTGAGAGTACTCCATTGAAACCAAGGAACATGAAGACAAACAGAAGAATATTTACACATGGAATTTTCTGTTAACCTGAGTGTGTGAAGCACTGTGGGAGGTCCCAAGCCAGAAATTTAGAGCTTGAACACTCAAACAGAGGAGCTCTAATAAAGCCAGGCTGGATCATTTGACATAATAGCACTAAAAGAGAGGTCCCAATGTCATTTGCTAATTGTGCAAGACAGAATTCTGCCTCTGAACACAGGATGTCCACGGAAAACTACAGGTTTTTTCAACTTAAGCAGGATTGTCACTTTGCATCACACCTCTCTCCTTAACCCCAAACCTTATTTTTAGCTCGGATACTCTTGCAAAATAGCAATTGTAAATATTTTAAAGAATTGAAGCAGGAAAATCTACATTTTGAAATCTGTTACTTGAATGTAATCTAGATCAGTCAAGGCAACTGGAAGAAAACCATAACAAATACCCACAGGCCCGGCTTAGATATCTATATTTTAAGGATCTGTTATATAGAACAGTTCCCCCCTCCTCCTCCCCTCAACTCCCTCCAAAAAAACAACCCACAGAAGTAAACACAGAGAGGGTCTGCTCTATATCACACATACAACATTAGATACAGCTAACTCCTTGGTCTTAATATTGAAAGCAAACATAATTGCCAGGCTTATTTAAGAGATAAGGAATAGGAAAAGAAAATTTTTGCATATTGTAAATACTGGCTCAAGTTTGCCTATTTGTCCCCCAGCAAAATACGTCTGTACATCACACATGCAAGTTCATAAAGTGAGCGGCATTTTACTACTAACGACAGATTTCTAAGACTCCAGGAATCACAATAATTGTTTTCAGCAGAAAAAAAAAATGAAAGTCATAATTGCTGCAGGACAAAATGCCATTCCACTTTCAAGTAGCTCATTTTGCTTCAGCACAGCGATGACTTTTCTAATAAATCATACTCACTTGTTGCAGAACCAAGGAGAGTTCTTGAAGATTTTTCTTCCCCTGTATTGTAATCCAGTAGATAATCTATGCATAAAGAAGAACACTTATGACTACTGAAATTACATGTGTTATGGGCAAAGAAAATAAACAGCAAGATTTAACATGTCATTCAACTACGTCATTTTAGTGGTGTCAAAAAAGAACTACAGAAATAAAGTTAGAGGTGAAAAATTACATACTGAAATATCAAACTCCAAACAATGAGAAACCCAAAGAGATCCAGGGTTCAAGGTTCAGTTTTCCCAGATTCACGACACAGATGCAGCAATCTGCTCATTTTGCTTCATACAGTGTTTTTACTCCTTCTCCTTGTGGGGGCCAGAGGTAGGCCATTTCATAGTTTCTATTTAAACACAAAGTCTGCAAGCTAAAATAAGCACCTTCCCAATCACATGCAGCACTGATCATACAAACAACCTCAGGAAATGAGCAATGGACACTAAGAACAAAGCTGTTTCATGTGATCTGCTTTGATTATTTTAGTTATCCATTATTACTTTCAGCACATGAAGATATTATTGCCTAGCTTGCCAAGTAAAATAGAGACTTAATACTAGCATTTTAAAGTAACTCTCCAAATGGCTACAACATATTGTTAAAAACTTTAAAGAATTGTTGGATAAGACCAGAAATACTGAAATGTCACCAACAAGACTAAGCTGTAAATTAATTTATCATATGAAGGAAGTGATGAGCCACACCACTAGCACAAGACTTGCCTTAACAGCTAAAAATACAGAAATTATTTGCTTACCATAATCTTCATCAAAGAGCTCCTGGCGCTCAGACTGATACTGAGAATCAGCTATTTCTTCATACTCTTCAACCATGCTAGTACCAAATACCCTACAAAAAAAGTTCGAAGATAAAAACTTAGTATTATTGTATTATTCATATAATTGGTTGACATAATTGATAATTAGCTAAGCAATATGAACATTATGCAATAGGCAGCAAATAAATTAGATAAGCTACAGTTGCCTTTAGCTAGCCAAGACCAAGCAGCAGATATAGAATCATAGAATAGTTAGGGTTGGAAAGGACCTGAAGATCATCTAGTTCCACCCCCCCTGCCATGGGCAGGGCCACCTCCCACTAAACCTTATTACCCAAGTATGCTTATTCTCCCAAAGTTGCATGCACAAAATCCACTGCACACTTTCATGTGCTGCACCAAAGAGACTTCTCCTTTTTAACTTCAGCTCATACCTGTTTAAGGAGCTCAAGGCGCCCTGCTCTTAAATTCTTAATGAGCTCTTATACCTCCTCTTCAGCCTCACCTCTGACCAACTTTAGAAGTACCTAATTTATGACTACCTCACTTTGCTACCACATTCTCTTTGACCTGCTCTGCTGAAATGAAACGAAAACAGCTCAATTTAAAGCAGTGTTGCCAACTGAAAATACAGTTTGGATTATAACACTAGAGTTCCAGGTTCAAATTCTGACACAGCTTTGACAGGAAAATTGACATTGGTTTTTAGGAGCAGGACAGAGGCTGATTATTCTCTTAAGTACACACAGTCACTAATAGTGTGTATCTGGGTGCCACACAACACAGCAGCTTCCCAAAAGCACTCATCACACCTGCTCTTTTTAGTCCATCATCTGTGTGTTGTTTTGCTTGGTCAGCCTTGAAATGCTCATGTCCTCCTATAAGGCTGCTCATGTTCCTGTTTCCTAACAACCCCCTTGCAAATATAAACTCATCCTTATATATTAGAAAAGCAAACCTAAACATTCAAAGCTTCTAAACAGATGTGAAACATACTACGTAACAGGTAAGTTAGGCAACTACTTTAGGTCACAGTACTTGCAACTACAACTAAAAACTAGGATTTGTTGCCCAACTGTTATTAAAATACACTATTCCACACAGCAAGGAGGTAGAAAGACAAAGCAGAATTCTTAAAATACTACCTTATAAGACTTAAAGGGCAAAAATGTTCCGATCCAAAATGTGATATCAACTCCACCTGAAGAATAAAAGGTACTTAAGATAAAACTCCAAGACCCAGAGTTAAGAGTTCATTTAACATATACATCCAATCTTAATATTGTAGTTTTGTTTACTCAAGGGATTTGTAGACTGCCCATAACAGAAAGACTGAAAGATTTCTTCTTGCCATGCATTAGAGTGCTGAGTCACAGTAGAGAAGACCACAAGCCCCATGAATTCATCATTCAAAAACAAGAGGTTGCTAACCTTTATGTACTTGATGAACATCTGAAGCAAGAAGGGAAAGGGGGAAAAAAAACAAAAAAGAAAAAAAAAAAAAGAGATGTCAGTACAAAGGCTGAACACATGCCACAGGCAACTAGAGTTTTGTTGGGTTTAATTCAGTGCTATAAATGCCTCATAACAAGTTATGAAGGATGAAGTTGCAATACTACTTCATCTGCCATAGGTAGCAAGATTTCATTTAGCCTTCATACCCTGCAGATAAAAGGTAACATGCAACAAGTTTTGTTAATGAACTTAAGTTATTCAATCATTTAAGTTACTCAGTAAGTTCTTCTAGGCAGCCTTATTGCATACAGAATACTGAAGCATGTTAAATTTAACTGTGTTTTTTCCCTTAAAGAACACAGATTACAGAAAGCAACTCAAAAGGAAAACACCTTTCATAGCATGCACTCTATGTACTGCTGCTGCTTCAAGTTATAGCAACACTGCAGGAAGAAAAGCATAGAGCATCTGATGATACACTTGGAAGCTTCGGTCATCTGTGTATTGCTAGTGAGAACTTGAATTGGTATGTGTTTTATCAAAATGAACAAGTGAAAAATGAGTTCATTAAGTAACTGTGTAGACCCCACTAACAAAGATTGTAATAATCTGCAAGTGAGATCAAGATAACTACTCCTAGAGAGCACTCCTAAAAAAAAATTCCATTATGTTTCATGCAAGTTCATTAAATCCACTTAAATTTTGAGATTTTTTTTTTTTTGACTATTCCTCTGTACTCTGGATACACCAAGAATTTACTTAATTTTTGTGTGTTCTGCTATAAAGAACAATCCTTTGAAAATTTTAAACCACTACATTATTCAAGGCAGAACACTGTAGCCACTTGGGATTAAGTGCTGAAGCACCTAGTGTAATTCTGGAACTTCAGTGACAACAAGCAAGATTCCAGCTACCTTAAGGCATTAATTCAGCCTGAAAGCAGACTTAAACATTAAAGAAATCTTTACCCTGTGACTCATGCAGAACTTCTGCATAGGGAAGTTAGATAACTGTCATTCAGAGCCAGTTTCTTCATGAAAGCACCAATCTTGAATTCAGTAGCACAAACCAGTTTTGGGTTGGTTTTTTTTTTTTTTTTTTAAGTTTTG
>JAOEHX010008801.1:0-12729 GCA_025448015.1 Bolborhynchus lineola
GAATTGTTTATAGTAACTGACATTTGTTGGTACACTCTTTTTTCATGGCCAGTGAGAAATGTGGGAATCTGTCACTAGCTCTTGGATTTTGGCTTGCTCACAGGGAACAGAAGAAGGGAATAAACGAATAAAGAGCTCATACAACCACCTTAAACAAGCCTCACTGAGCAGCTTATTCAGAATGCAATTCATCTTTCTTTTTTTCCTGAGAAATTTAAGAAAAGTGACAGGGAACACATGGGACAGAATATTAGAGAAACTGAACCTCAAAAGGGGAGAAAGTGTTTTGTGTTACCTCCTGGTTAGCAGCAGCTAGTTCTTCTTCCAGTGCAGAGACTCTTTCTAAAGAAACCCTCAGTCGTTCCCTTACCTAGAAGAAAAATCAAAATATGTGCAGTAACATAACTTCTATCAGTCTTTAAAGATTATATAATCTGCCATATGCACTACTGTATGCCCTGCCAGTCTGTTTGCAGGCATGTGTGTTTCATCCTTTCATGAGACCATACAGTGTTGTAAGCTTTCAAACCTAACCATAGGAAGACTTAACCCATGAAAATACGTGTTAAACTTGAAGTGTCATACTGCTGTTCCGGTTTGTCTGCACTTTCATGGAATACACAGCAAATGCAAATATTCTAAGATAACATGGAATAAAAATAAAATTATGTTTACAAGCATCTTTTACAAAGAATAAGAAAAAAACATTTGCAGATGTTTTAAGTCCAGTTCATGGAAGACAACTAATCTGTTCATATTAATTGGATTCAACAAATTCATTGCAAAATAACTTGCAGCACTGCCTTCAGGCACACGTACTACAGATTTTTTATATCATCGTGCAGTTTGTTTTGGTTTTGCAAAATGTCATAAACAGGATATACTCTCATAAGCGTAAAGATGGCTGTACTCATGCCAGTTTCATAGATTCTATTCCAAGGATGTGTAGAATCTACTCAATTATTATTGGTAGTACTGAAATTATGACTAATTATTAATTATTATATTAATTTAATAGCTCTGAAGATAAATTTACTGTTGTTTGAGTACTCTGGCTCACTATCAGCTCATGTAACGACAGATAACCTAAGCTGACAATGTAGTCACCGGTGTCCTAATACAATCAAAAGCACATCAGACATAAAGGTGACTTTCAGTGCTGGGTGCAGGTGATTCTTCCTCCTGACTATAAAGGCAGCCTATGGCAACCCCTCTCCTAATCTACACAACTTCATTAGGCACCTCACATTAACCTCATATTACAACCTGGCTCATCAGTCGACACTCAGGATATACTTCTATATACGTTCCAGCTACACTGCAGCAATGTTCTTCCAGCTGATGATCCAAGGATGTTTAGGGCTATTAACAATGTTTGTAAGGAAAGTTAGCATATTCTCTTAGACCAAGAGATGTAGCTGGAAAACAAAGCAAAATTAAAACCTTTCATGTACAATGAATGGAACATAGTACTTCTTCATGTACATATAATTGTTTGCACACACTTGACAAATACAGGAGATCCCCAAAAAGGTGTGCATGTACTAATGCTTCCATACTTTTTCCAGTAATACCTCTTAATCTGATAAACATTAACTTTCCTTAAACATTGTTTTTTCTATTACTACTGATAGAAGTGAAATTTTACAAATAGATTCACTACATCTCAAGAATGGCTTAGACTTTTTTTAAAAAAAAAAAAAAAAAAAGATTAGCAAAACTACAGCATAACATGTTCACTAAACTTCAAAACTAAACCTAAAGGTCAAATACATATTCAGGAAATGAACACTAAAAACAAAACCTATTCAGCCTTTCTAACAAATGCAAACATAATTGCTTATGTAGGACTTTGAGGTATTTTGGTCCTTTTTACATTCTTCAGCTTTATTAAAAGAAACAAAAAATGAAAATATATTTCATCTATTACATAAATTATTTGAATATCCTCAGGTAACTATCATTTTCTTATACACTAAACAATATTCAAAAGAAAAATGAGTTGAAGGGTATTAAGGTAAAAGAAATACTAAGATGCTCTGAAGTTTAGAAAGAATCCTCAATTTTTTTAGTCCAATTTCTGATCAATTCATTTCCCTCTATTCCTTCAGCCTTATAAGACTGAAAAAAGTCAGTCTTATAGGGCTGAAGGAATCTGTTAACATCATGTTAACATCACTGTTAACATCCCCAAAGATGCATGTTGTAGCTTAAATGAACATTTCCTATAGAGTGTGACTATCTAATCAATAGCTGAGCTGCAGTAACTGACTGTGCCTGTTTCTCACCTGACAAGGTTTAAATCATTTTGAAGTGGGAATGATTGAACCATCTGTGAGTGGCAGTGATAAGAGTGAAAATTACTACAAATTTTCATGACTGTTTCAGTGGGTTTTATACAGCAGACCAAGAGAATGCAGTGAAAATATTCAGTGGAAACTAAAATATTTTTACTATTTATTAAAGTTTTGTACTTTTTTCACCAAAAATGCATGTGAAAATCTTTAATCATAAAGCTTGCTTTCCAAAATGAGCTACATAATTCCTGGAACATGTCCTCATAAAGCTTCAGATTTATGGCAGCATATAAGCTATCACAGCAGTTATTCTGTATGGTTTTTTTTAGTATTCAATTCAAACACACTTGGAATATGGAAAATTAATTTGAAATATTATATTTACTGATTTGAATTTATTTGTATTTTTCATCTAATTCTACTTTTCATTCTGCTTGTAACCAAAAAACTTCAACTGTTTGAATAGCTGAAAAAGTATTCATTTTCTTATCTCCTATTTTTAAAATCATATTCTGCTTGAAAACCAGTATTATTTCTCCAGTTCTTCTATCAGCTTCCAAGGGCTGCTTAATGACCTGCACACACTCAGACCCAAGACAGTACAAGTCTACTATCTGGTACTCACATCTTTCCTCTCTCTTTTCCTATCGTGCTCTCTGGCCACCCCAGAGGTTCCCTCAATTCCTCTGTGGATCCTAAAACTCTTTTTCTGTATTCTGCTACTCTTATCGCCATTTCTATCTTTTACTAGCTCTTCCCTATTAAAGTCCATGTCCTACGAGTGAGAGGTGTAGTCCTGTCTTCAGGAGTCCTTATTGCAATTTCTCTAACCACTGTGAGAGCTGGCAGATAACAATTTCTTAATGGAAATCTCAGCTTAGATGCAAAAACTCCATGGAAAAATGACAGTCATCTATCTTTCTGGCTTCAGTCCTCTTGGCTGTAAGCACTGCTGGGGGACAAGATGATTGAGAGAAAATTCACAAGACTACAGCTGGTAATTTTACCTCACATTTTTGTAAGTTTCCTGAAACCTCCATATATTAAAGCCTAAGTGTTTTACAAATGAGAATGCATGTTTAAAAAATATGTTATAATATGTCTAACACCAGCATTCACTTTGCATAGTGTTAGAATTTGCAAACCAGCTAGGCAACATTACTGAGGTCGCAGATCCACAGGAGCTGAAATCAGAAAAAAATATCCTTAATCTTTGTACATTGTGGCACTGTAAAACTGAATCTGAGTAGGTTTTATATGGCTATTTTAAAGCCTGAAACAAACACTCCCTGGAAATAATAGGCATTTGTTTAAAAGAAAATTTAAGAGACAATTATTTTAACATGGCACTTCGGAAAAAATAAGTAGAGAATGAATGTCTTCATTCTGAATATCAAGCTATTATTTTTTTTTTTTTCTTCCTATTCTTGGCCTATTTATTGTTAGTAACAAGGAGCATTGTTAGTAACATGGAACAGTACCAGTGTGACACAGAGCAACAGCTGGAAGCTGTTTCCTCAGCCTTGCCTTGCCTTCCCTCCTTTCTATGTACACAGTCAAACTGCTTTTTATAATGACCTAATCAAAAGTGGCCCTTGTCCTGTGAGTTTAAGAGTTGCAAAAGGAACTGAAAGCAACTTTGGCTTCACACAGGAGACTTTTTTTCTTTTCATCTGTCCAGTGAACAACTTATTCATTCATATTTTCCATTGGAAATGTTGCAACTAATTCATCACTTTCAATCACATACATACTGGTTGTTTAAGTGGAGGGAAATCTTCGATTTTATCACTGAACAATAGGGAAAATACTAGATCAGTGTTCTGATCTGAAGGAGAAATCTGCTTCATTTTACAGACCATAAACTATATTTCTCACTTTTCTTTCTCAGTTTTCAAATGATTTCAAAATAAACTGGAGGAATAAGATAAAAGTTGAATAAAGATTTCAGGTTTGGTTGTCCACATTCCAGGAAAGAATACAAAAGCCACACCAACATATGCGGTATGTATGCATTTTGAAAATATTTTGCTCTGAGCAATATTTACCAGTTAGTAATAGTACTAATGTTTTCCTGAACTTTTTAAGTTCCTATCTAATAACCTTAGAATCTAAAGACAGGGCAGTAGCCAAAGACTGAAAAGACATATACAAATGTATTGCAAAGACTGTTGTATTGGATTTCCTCTTCAGATTTATGTTACAGCAAAAAAAAAAGCAAACAGAACCATCCTCATTTCTGAGAGGTCCAGGAAAAGGTGCTGCTCCTGGTCACTGCCTTGTCAGAGAACAAGGAGCTGGAACAAATGCAAACTATTTTTATCTGATAATTTAGGAGGAGGAGGTATGTGTGTGGTGCATATGATGAATGAAAATTAGCGATTAGAATATTACTTTATTTATCTTCTGGAAGTGAAAGTCAGTAAGTAACTATAGCTCATAAAAGTACGCATTATCTCAGTGAGACTCTGTTTATCACTCAAGAAATAACATACTTCTTAAAGTCCTTAAGTAACATACTTTCACATGGTCCTTCAATGTATTTCTATTTTCTTTGCATTAGGTAAAGCTTTACTAAATAAACTTGCACAAAGTTAGAGCAATCAGATGTCACGTGATCTATCAGAACACGTTATAACATGCATGTTTCAAGGACAGATTTCTATTAGAGTGCTGAGCAAAAGGTTTGCACAGCAAGCAAAGGGTTGGATACATCCTCTAACATGTGCCCAGATGACTGCGTATTCCTCTGGCTTTTAAATGCAACCACATTATCTTGAAATGTAACATAGTCAATGTCATGTTAGCACTGCTGTCAGTGCAAAATATCATCCGTCTTTCTCTGTCTCCTAGCAACTGCTTCCCACTTTTTCCCTTGCTGTCAAATTCTTCCTTCATTCTTCCCAGATCTGCAGCCCACAAAGAGCTTTTAAAAAGCACTTGCACATGTTACTATTGAATCTCTTTCTTTTCATGAACAGTCTATTGAATAAAAGCTCTCCTATCTACCTGCTAATGAATAAAAAGATAGTGATAATGCTCACACAAACAGGTTGATTTTATTTGCAAGAATATCAGGTATAGTTTTCTGCCATTAATTAGTTGTAAAAACCCCAGTGGTTTTTGAATCTTAGCGAGAACAACAACACTTGGTAGTCTTCTTGCTCTGTGAAGATCAACTGGACTCTTCTCTTGAAGCATCAACCAAAAAAATGTGTTTGAGGAAGAAGATGCTTTAAACAGTTTCTTCTTTCCAAATGCTTAAATGTTGATCCCAAAGTTTAAAGTAAAATACAAAAAATATCTGCATTAAAATAAACATAGGCAGATGTTAGATTTTAGTTATAGGTGTAAAATGGTATAAATAAAATAACCATTTTTCTAGTTTTTTTCTTCCTTATTTGCATATAAGGAATATGTACTTCCTGACCTACTCTTATACTCAATGTATATTCTAACTATGAAATTCATCTGAGCTTCTGTTTTCTATTCAACTCTAGTGATGTCTAGTAAATCTCATCTTCATCTTCTTTATTATAAACTAGTCCATGTATATTCATATATAATAACTCAAAATGTTTCACAGAATTGTCTTACATTATTTCTAAAACATTTAATTGCATGAAATAAACCAAAGAAAGATAGCAGCAGCAGTAAGAGAAGTCTTTGGGAACTGAAGCATTAAGAAGGTCAGAGGTGATTTATTGAAGTTTCCACACGGGCTATCTTCCCTATGAATACAGCCACAGATTTCAAGTGGCTTAGGCAACAGCAAAGGCTGTTAGAAATATTAAGTCAGAATTTCATATCGCACCCTGTTGTAACCAGTTCTAACCTCTAGTGTCTAAAACTTTCAATTTTTTTAATACCTTTTGTTTGTTAGACATAAGTTTACACTTATTAAAATAATCACTGAATTTAACTTTGAACATGAAGAAAATCTCGAATTGGTAGTAGGAGTGTCCATGCACAGTGTTTTCAGATTTCTAGATATTTTATCATCATTAGATACATACCAGTGTTTGACTATATGTATAGGTTATGCCAAATTAAATTTCTAAATAATAATAACACAGCTAGTGCCATTTTTATTTGCTGTGACACAACTCACCCAAGGAGACACAATGAGATTTATTTCAGATACACATAAAATACTGAATATTTATATACTTATTCATTATCCTGAAACCCTAAATTGAAAATTCCAACAAAACACACTGTGACTATGCAACAACAGACTATGAAGATGCTGTCTGGCACTGCTAGGATTTCATACGGACAATGAAGTAAGAAAAACAGCATACTCTTTCTACCCTCTACTCACTAGGATTTATATATTTGGTTTAGCCACATGGTACTGGCTTTCTAGCAGGGGAAGCTCATGACAAGTTTTCATGCTACAGGGTGTGAAGGGATGCTGAAGGAGCTGTTGTACACTGAAATAACCGTCAATGACACTCTTTTTCTAATGCATTGTGACACCACTCTCTATGGTGATCTGTCTTTTGGACAAAAGGTAAAGGCAAAGTACAGACTTCATGCAATATATAGACAATAAGTCATTTGGAATAAGGTATCATTCCTGGTTTTCCTTATACTTAAGCAGTCCTCCATGGAACTATGAACCCTGAATTGATTTGTTTTATTTTCTACCATCCAGTCTGTTTTGTCTTTTTCATTGACTTTCACTAGAATAATGAGGATGGTTTTGTAACTCCTGTATGGTGTACACAGCAATCCTTGCATGACCAGTCAAGTTAAGTGGCAGAATTTGTTACATCACCTTGAGATGTTTAAGCATAGGAAGTGAGAAAGTGAAAGAAAATTTGCATTTAGGAAAAATGAATAGACTTTCTTGAGACTTTTGAGAGTTTAAAAGGCAAGCATTTTTATGAAAATATCTTGTTATGCTTTTTCAAGGGTGCAAAGGCTAAATCATTGGTTTCAATGCCAACATTTCTTGTGAAGAAAAAATTTAAGTTTTCAGTATTCATTTGATTTTATTCAAAGATTCCTGATGAGTGGAAAATACACAAATGTTGTGACCATCATTATAAAAGGCAGAAATTATCCTGTGAAAATCCAGGGAAATACAAGCTGGCCACTCTTGGGAAAGTTATGGAGCAAATCTTTCTGGAAGCCACTTCCAGGCACATAAGGGACAAGATGGTAATTGGGAAGAGCCAGGATGACTTTGTCAAAGTCAAATGACATCTGGCCAAACTTGTTGCCTTGTGTGATGAGATGACTGGCTCAATGGATGCAGGGAGAACAGGGAATGTTTTTTACTTTGTCTTTACCAAGGCTTTCTGCTAGGTCTTTCATTTACCCCTAGAGAAATGGTGAGATCTGAATTGGATAAGGGGATTATGTAGTGTGTAGAATATTGGCTGGACTGCAAGGCTTAGAGATCTGTGATCAGTGACACAAAGTGCAAGTGGCATTCCATTACTATGAATGGAATAACTTCAGGAAACAAGTCAGGCTTGGGGAAGAGAAAACAGTCTTGCAGGAAAGACCTAGAGGTGAATAAGGCCACACAGCTCAGTCAGCAGGTTGAGTAACATAATTATTTCCCTCTGGGCCTTTGTGACTGCATCTGGTTTGGGGTTCCTTGGTACAAGAATGACATTGACAGACTTTAAAGAAGGCCCACCAAGTTGGACCTGGGCTGTAGCACATGGCATATGAGAAGGGGTTGAGAGAGCTGGGTCTCATCACACTTAAGAAGGTAAGGTTCAGAGGAGATTTTTATTTTTTTGCTATCTACAACTAGGTAACCAGAAGATACAGAGAAAACAAAGCCAATTTCTTCTTGGAGATGGAGCGACGGGACAAGAGGGACAAGGGACAAGACAGCAATGGAAACTCCAGCTAGGCAACCTGACATAGTTGTGCCTGCTTTGAGCAGGAAGTTGGGCCAGATGTCCTCTAGGAGGTCAAACCTACATTGTTTTACTAGTTTCTGAGTAACTTCAATGAATTTTCATAGGTGGATCAATATCTTACTTCTGAAGGGTCTGAAACAAATCTAATTTATGTAATTTTTCTGTCAAAAACCATAGGGTTTTTTTCAGCACATTTGGATATATGCAGTCTTTTACTCCTATTATTTTTGAGTAGAAGTTTCAATAATGCTGACAATGTGTGGCATAATGTGACAGCATTATATTATCAGGTATCTGGGTGGCATACAAAACTTTGATCCAATTCTTCTAAAGAAAGACACTTTAACATAAATACATAATTTCATACAGGATCTGTACCTGAAAATAATGTGTGCTAGGTTTATAATAAATTATTTTAAACTAATTTATTAAACTGTTGCCTTGATTGATTTTGGAAAGTTTTATAATTACAATATGATTTACTATATCAAAATTAAAAAAGTTCAATGCATAGATGAATAGCAAATAGGAAAAAGTTATTTTGTCCAATCTATTTTAAAACTTGTTTTATAATGTAACAAATCTCCTGTTAATATGACTGCAGATGGCTGAGTTTTCTACACTGATAATTATCATTACCACTGGGACAGAGACCCATTATATGCATAAGATGTGTTACCTGTGTCACTCCAAGATTTTGAAATTAACCAATTACTTGTTTTAAACTGTTACATTAAAAAAAAAACACACCAGAATTTACAGAGATATAGGTCAAAATATTATATTTAGCTTCAATCTAATGCTGTAAAATAATTTTCAAAATAAGATGTAAAATAAACTGCATAGTATCTAAACACTAAAACACTCACAAAAGAAAATATGTAAGAAGTACAAAGTTGCTAAATGATCAGAATCTATTTAAAGTTTAGTTCTTATTGTTTCTCATATTTATCTAGCATAGTGTCAGAAAGTATAGAAGGAGGAAAACTCCCTGCCCTATTATTTTGTCAGTGCTTAAAACATTAGGTAGAAGATCAAAGCTCAGACCATAAGCCCTATCAGTCCTCAAAAGATATTTTTAATAATACAGGATTTTGTAAGTCTTTATGATATCTAAAAGCTTATTATAGTAAACTGTCTACAGAAGCAAGAGTCATTATATTCCCTTTCCTAGATTTTCTTTAAATATATTTCCATGGCATTTAGCTGAATAGAATGTATAACTTAAGATACGGCTAAACACAAATAAGTTTTCATTTGGCATAAAATTCATTTAACTTTGAACCTTATGAATTAACCCAGTATGACTCAAACCCCACAGTGTTTCACATCTTTATTACCAAGAAAATAAATATTACTATAAATTACTTAAATATGGTCAACTTTCTGAGTATATTTTTGAATTTAGAAAAGTTATATTTATTACTGTGAGACCACTCAACTGATTCTACACAAACACAGATCAACCCTGCAGTCAATGGTCTTGGGTGCTATGCTACACAAATGTCTCTGCTTTCCCAAACATCTCAAATAGAGAAGCAACTCAGCTGCACCAATAAGCGCAAGCAAATCAGCCAAGACAAACCCCACAAGGAACTAGGTTCTTTACCCATGAGCACTGGCTCTCATGTGCTCCCTGACTGTGTAGTTTTGAGGCACTTCTTAACTAATTCACATGCATCGTCTTCTGAATATAGTGTTTCTAGATATCAACTGGATTTCTGAATTCATGTAAGCAATGCTCAAAGTGATACCTCCAAGTTGTACAAAGTTGCATTCACACAAAAGCCTTTCCAGCAGAGAACACATGAGGAATCCAGTGGAAAGACCCTCATAATTAGCACAACTAGATACAGATGTCATCCATGGATTTTGTCTTTATTCTGCAATGAAGGATCTACTATTTATTTTAGGTTACATTACTTATAAAAGAAACACTATGCTTCTGTAGTAAATGATAAAAACATGTCTGAAATTTAGCAGGTTTTCCTTTTAAGACTTTTTAAGAGGCAGATTCATTTATGTAGTAGAAACATCTCTTTCTGCCTTTTTATTCTGTTTGTGTGTTTTTAAAATGTGCGATACCTACATTTTCTCAGTAACTTAAAAGCATATTTTAAAGACTATAAATTACATTGTGTCATCTTTATGTACTGCTAAGTAGGAGAAGCATGTCCGGTAGGGGTGAGATTTGCTTATTTCGAAAAGTGAGCACTATTGTCAACGAAAGATGGGTAAAGTGACCTGAAGTGCATTACAGCTATTGGTCATACATTCCTATGGTTTTCTCCGGACACATGTAAATGCTGTAAGTACAGGACATATTCCAAGAAGCAAACAATCAATACAGATGCTCTGCTGCATCATAAGGCAGTTAAGTAAGTTAAAGTGCGTATTTAGTAAGCTTTATTTTTCATACTGTACCTTTTCATCCAAAGCCTTGTGGTGCTCAAACAGAGATTTCAGGGCTTTGAGGACCTCAACTTCACTGGAAACTCCTGAGGGAGACTGTGCTTGCCGCTTCACCACTGTCATCCTCAGTGACCTTTCGTGTCTTGAGACAAGGCACTCCAAATGTTCCAGTAACAGCTATTGGATTTGATATAAAAGGATATTAATTTTTTGTGCATCTAAATGCCATGGGAATTCAAACTATGAACTGCATGGTAGCAAATGGCAATTTTCTTAGCAACTTCACAGAAGGAGAGACTACTGGAATTATTGGCAACATTTCATGATCTAAATCAGACAAAATAAATAGAAAAACATGAAATCAAAAACAATTTAAAAATCTGCTATGAAAAGCAAGAGCACGAAAACACTCAGCATAGGGTCACTATTTAACTAAATTAAGTACATATTTACATTATTTGTTATAGTAATTGATGAGCATTAACAACCAAATAACAACCAAATCCAGTCTAAAGCATCAAGCAAAAATACTGAAGTAGTTTATAATTAATTCACCCTAGCTGTAAGACAGTTTCAATTTCTACTGGAAGTTACTTAACAAAATATGTAAAAGTGAACAGTATATTTTATTATATTTTTAAAACTAATCATTCTAAATGCTACGGCTAATGGTGTTTCCTACTAGCAGGTGATCTAAAATGTTCATTGTCTCTATTGCATTACAGACATGCTGGAAGACAAAAAGGTCCATAAAGAGAAATTTCAGGCTATTATAAGTACTTGTAAAATAACCTGTAAATAGCCTATTGTTAACCTATTATTATTGTAAAATATATAATTATTTTTCATTCTTACTCTGAGGTTACATGGAAAATTAAAATGATAGTTGATGTATAGAAAATTCCCCATTTGTCTATACTTTCATAGGACTACCATTGCTGTTCTTACTGTCTGAACATAAAAGACAATTGGTTAACCGTAAGGTTGAAGAAGGGTAACTAAACTAATGAATCACAATGCACGTTAAATATATTGTAATTACAACATACAACTATGTCTAAGTCACTGAAGTGGAAATTTGAAAATTACATGGGTAGCTATTATTTCTCCTTTAATGTGTTCTTACTCTAGCTACTGTTAGTTATATATTTATCTATAATCCATAGTTATACTCAGCCACATAATGACTTTATTGTTACATGACTCGATAGGCACAGAATAGCAAAACCAGAGTGTAATCACATTACAGTTGTAATTTATTGCTATTAAGTCAGGAATGATCTAGATTTGATGTTATCTTTGTTTCAAATATGGGTTTTGTGTCTATTTGCAAGTAGTTATTATGTTACAATAACTGTATTATTCGCAAAAATAGTGAACACACGCAAAATACATTAAGAACTGTAATGTCTCCATGCAGTTTAAGAAAGGAGGGCATTTCTGCCATTTCTGAATTCAAGTGATGGACTGTATTTACCAAAAGCAAATGAGCAAGAAATTAATGAGCTTCGTCATCCAATCCTTCCAGGGCTGATTGCAGATACAGGTGGATTTTTAATTATTTGAGGCAGTCTAAACTAACAGGCAAATTTGTAGAGACCACTGCATCACAGAGCCAATGGGAACTTGGTATGGTGCTTTGGTAAGATGGCAATTCAGTACTTAAAAGACACACTTAATTGCTATCATGCACAGAACTGAATTTCGAAGTTTTTTTCTAAATTCATATATCATCATGATTTTTCTAGGCCAGTAAATTTATCAAGGAGATAGATGGAGAAAAGTAAGTCAATAGCTAATTTCTAATGCCACAACCCCACTCACTGTTCCATCTCTGCAAAGAGACTGCGCGGCTGCAACATTCCTTTCTCTCTGCACACAGACTCTGCCCCATTCCATTGGCCTGGGGAAGCCAGACTGGCTCTAATCTATGCTGTGGACTCAGATTTCTCCACAGCCATTTCCACTTGCTAGCTGATCCTGTTAGGTCCTGTGTTGGTCGATGGAAAAATGAACATGAGCCTGCAGTGTGCTCTTGCAGCTCAGAAAGCCAAACGCATCCTGGGCTGCATCAAAAGGAGTGTGACCAGCAGGTCAAGGGAGGTGATCCTGCCCCTCTACTCTGCTCTCAT
>JAOEHX010008805.1:0-16332 GCA_025448015.1 Bolborhynchus lineola
CAGGGATGGGGCAGCCACAGCTCCTCTGGGCACCCTGTGCCAGCGCCTCAGCACCTTCACAGGGAAGAATTCCTTCCTTATATCCAACCTAAATCTGGATCAGGGATGTGTTTCCTGTTTCAAAGTCATGCTTTTACCAAGCAGATCGCAGTATGCACGAAGAGGTTTGTGCAGTGGATTTGGACATGTGCTCTGCCGCACAGGGATCTAACACTCTGCCATAGGTCACTGAGCCCCACAATCTGCACTGCACCCCATGCGTCATCCTCACATCTCCCCCCCACCAGCCCACAGGCCCCATGTGCTGTGCCAGGACACAGAGCAGGGCATGCAGCACCCCATGGTTGCACACCCTCTGCACCCACACACACGTGGTGCATGGCTCTGCCTGCACAGGCAGTGATGGGCAGGCTGCCTGCTTCTGTGCCCCGGGCCCTAACCCCAGCACAAGCTGACAGATGTGTCCCATATCCCTCCCCTGAAATCTGGCCCCACTGCCTGAGCACACCCAGGGCATGGGAGAGCCCCCAGGTCAGCATCGGCTCCTTGGTGGGTGTCCCTCAGTGATGGGATGGGAGCTTCTGTCTGCCTGGGGTAAAGGAGGAGTGGTGATGGAGGAGGTTGGCAGAGACTATGGAGCCAAGTCTGTCCATGAGACCTGAGAGCAGCTCCAGTGCCTAAAGCGGCTGCAGGAAACCTGGAGAGGGGCTTTGGACATGGGATGTAGGGACAGGCCAAGGGGAATGGCTTTAACTGCCAGAGGGGAGACTGAGATGAATTCTTGGGCAGAAGCTCTTCCCTGTGAGGGTGCTGAGCGCTGGCACAGGGTGCCCAGAGGAGCTGTGGCTGTCCCATCCCTGCAGTGCTCAAGGCCAGGTTGGACACAGGGGCTTGGAGCAACTGCTCTATGGAAGGTGTCCCTGCCCATGGCAGGGGTTGGAACTGGAGGAGCTTTGAGGTCCCTTCAACAGAAACCATTGTGTGATTCGATGACTTTGATCCCCAGCATCGTGCAGGGAAGGGGCAAAGGCACCTTCGGAGCGAGCCGTGCGAGGCGCAGATGGGAAGCTGGGAGCCAGGGAGCTGCGGAGGCTGGGGGGGGAGCGGCGAGCAGCAGCGGAGTGGATTTCTGCTTGAGTGGTTATTATACCGTCGATTTGAAGAGACAGATGACGGCAGTGGCAGAGGAGGCAATAATTGAAAGCACCATGAAACATTAATGAATGCCCAGGGACTGGATCAGGAGTTGTTAACGCTCACTTCGCTCGCTCTCTTTTTAAAGTCAAAATTGTTCCACTGCCCTCTAGGCGAAGGATTTATTTTTTCCCTTCCCTCCCCGATTTAAAGGTGCAGGCGCCCACCGGAGCAGCCCTGGCTCGGTGGCTCCGCACATCAGCTCTCCAGCGGCTCTTCCAAGGGGGATGCAGCACCAAGAGGGTGATTACGGAGGGAGAGGTGCATCTGTAATCAACAGGTTTGCTCGGCACGCTCGGCTACGGGAGATGATGGGAGAGATGCAGGCAGTTAGGGAGTGAAGGGTGGCAGTGACAGCATCGTTCCCTTTGCATGCACACTCATGGAGAGCATCACACCCATGGGAGAGGAGCCAGCCCTCCCTTGCTCAGGGCTCAGCCTGCCCACGGATAAATCCAACACTCCACCAAGCAGAGTGAGCTGCGGCGCTGCCCGTGGCCTGTCACTGCTCATAGGAGCAGGGAAAACAGCACGGAGAGCATCATTCCACCAGGATGGCCTCCTCGTGGGCTCCACAGATGCTCTCTGTGCTGTTCACCACTTAGCAGGGCCTTAGGGGTTGAGGAACAAAGAGCTTTTAGCAGAGCTGTCAGCAGCACCAGGGAGGTCTCTGACCTGCAGGTACTGGGCTGTCGCTCAACCAGGGCTTAGCCAGAGGCGGGGGGATCCCCTGGCTTTGCAGCAAGGGATCTGACATCATTCAGTGTTGGCTGCTCTGGCCCTAAGAGGAAATAAAAAGCTCTCACCTAAAGGAAGGGCAAAGTGGAGGTGAAGCAGTAAGTACCAATCCCTTCCCGCTTTTCTCCCTGGAGATGAGCAGAGGGAACATACAGCAGGGTCCTTGTTTCTGTACAGCCATAGCGTAAGAGGGAACAAGATCTATTCCATGGCACAAGGGCACAGGAACCAGCCCCTGAGGACAGCAGGACAGGTCCTGGCCACCTGAGGTGGCTCAGTGCAGCCTCTTCTTGTGCATCTCATCTTCACAGGGGCAGCAGCACCAGTGTCTGCCTCCACGGTGCAGGGCAGGAATAAACACAGTGATAATGATGGCAACTGCTCCTAATGAGATGAGGAGACCTGGAGCTCAACCATCACCCAGGTGAGGGCTTCGAGGTGATGTGGTGACAGTGATAGACAGTGACAGCGTTCAGAAGCCCTGCTGCAAATTGGCACAGTCATTTTGGCTCAGTGTCACTGCAGGCTCTGCTGGTGCAGCCCTGGTTCACGTGCGGAAGCTGCTCGCATGCTGACTGGGTCCCATCCCTTGTGGCACACTGGTGTCCGGCAGCATTCCCACGCTGGTGTTCCCATGCACCAGGCTGGAGCAATCCTGATTGGGAAGTGCCACTTTCTCATCCCTGAGCCCCACCCAGGGCATCAACACCATGGGAATGGATGGTGGAGGGATGGCCTCAGGTCTTGGGTTGGGCTCCCTGTGACCACAGGAGCCAGGGAGTAGTGCATTAGCCCAGAGCCCTCTGACCACAGCCTTCACTGCCTCTTCTCAGCCTCTGCCAGCAATGAAGCCTTAAATATGAAATCGAAGAGGCACAGTTCAGTTTTGCCCATGAGGCCAGCAGGTTGCACATCCTCCTTGCTAGGACCTGGGAGGCCAAGTTGCTCAAGGATCTCAGAGGAACCATTCCTTTCCCAGGCTGAGAGAGGAGCTGAGGTGGAAAGAGGGACAACAGGGACACAGGGAGATGTGATCAGGCACGCTCCTACTTCAAGACAAAAATAGGACCAAGAGTTGCAGCACCACTGAGGATTTCCTGCCCATTGCAGCTCTGGAGGTGTTGGTAGATGCATTTGCTGCACCGTGGTGGGAAGCACCAAAACACACATACAAGGGGCTTGGGGCAGTTGGTGCCTGTATGAGGGCAGGTGAGGAAGGCCTGATGGTGAATGTCATGTCCTTCTCTCCAGGAGCTTCAGCATCAGCCTGCTCCTGCCTTATCCCATACATCCATTCACCCTCAGAGCATCTCAAATGCCTTTGGCAGTGACTCTGCTCTTCCCTAGTCACGCAGAGGGATGGGAGAAGGGGAATTTTGCTGATCCAGGCACCCATCCAGGAGCGCATCAGCCCTGTTCACATCCACCCCCCTTCCCCACCACGGCTGTCACTTGCCAGGGAGGTGCTGGGTGTATTTTTAGCTTTGGCGCTCATGTCTGATAAGTGTTTTGACCTTTTTGAGCAGAGCTAATCACACCGTCTGCTCCTCACTCCATCTCCTGCTCTGCCTGTGGGGAGCAGAGGGAAGAGCTGCTGGCTCCCCACACCACACGGTCACAGTGGGACAGGGCTCTTTGCCTGGAGGTCCTGGGTCTGCTCTAAGTGTGTCCTCACTCCTGCAGCAAGCAGCATTTGCAGCCTCAGATACGAGCCCTGGGACCAGATGTGAGGTCCTAAAGGGATGGGATCAGACCACATCGTGTGGGGCAGGATGAAGGGTGGGAAATCGCAGGGGGAGGTTAGTATGGTAATGGAGGGCTGTCCCTGGGCTGAACCTACCTACTGTGTCCTGACATGCCTGTGCTGGGTTTTATCCCTTGCTTAAAACAGCATCACTTGCAAGGAATAGTGCTTCTGCCACCACAGAAAGCAGAAAAAGCCATTCCCTTTGTCCTGTCCTTACAGGCCCTTGTGCAAAGCCCCTCTCCAGGTTTTCTGGAGCCCTTTTAGACACTGGAGCTGCTCTGAGGTCTCCCCTTAAGGAGCCTTCTCCTCTCCATGCTGCCCCATCCCAGCTCTCAGCCTGGCTCCAGAGCAGAGCTGCTCCAGCCCTTGCAGCATCTCTGTGGCCTCCTCTGGACTCGCTCCAACAGCTCCACGTCCTTTTGTTGTTGCCCCAGAGCTGAGCACTGATGTGGCTGCAAAGCACCCAGAGACAATGTCAAGGGCCTGGAAACCACTGTCAAAGCTGTGTCAGAAAATAGGGATTTGGGACAGATTCTGCCTTTTAGAGGTGGATGGAGGGGAGATTGCACGAAATAGAGGAGCAGTTTCACCTCAGTTTCACCTGACCAGGCAGGAAGTTGCTGAGTTGGAATGCTTGGCACTGCAAAGGCATCCCATGTTCATCCATCTGACCACAGGGACACTGGGAGGAGAGCCAGACCTTGGCCATGAGCAGCTCACTGTATAGGGAGGGGGAAAGGTCTTCTTGGTCCTGCTGCACCTCAGCCACCCCTGCAGCCAGTGCCCTGGTGCGGTTTTGTTATGGTAAGACCTTGGCTCATCTTCCTGCACTGTAACATTGGTGAATGCCCCCCAAACCCACCCAGCCCCCTCTGACATGGCCATGCCAACCACAGCATCCTCTCTGTGCATCCCCACCGGAACGCAGGCTCGGGAATTGCCTTCTGGAGATAGCGCTTTCGCATGTCTTCTGCACCACAGAGCAGGGAGCGAGCTCCTGGCTTCCCTGGGGCTGGGTTGCTCCGTGGCTTACGCCAGGCAAGCCTTGAGCCCACATTTAATCTTGCTGCCTGGGAAATTAGGCAGAAAATGCTGCGATTGAGTGTGAAGGTCTCCGCTGTAATTTGGAGCGAGCAGATAACATGCTCTCATCGTCGGAGGGAGATGAAAGCTTTTAGAGCTGGCGAGCACCAGTGAAATCTGTGAAAGTCTCTCTTCTGTCAGGAGTGGTGGATACGCAGGCAGATGAAAGACACAAGATAAAATTAGCCCCTATGCAAAAGAGAGCAGGAGAAACAGAGAGGGAGAGGGGGAATGTTTCTCAGAAGGCTCTTGGCAGAGCCCGTTTCTAACACTGGTGACTCAAAGGCAAAGGGGACTCATATATATATTTATATGTGTGTAAGAGCATCAGAATACACACGTGTGCAGCCCCATATGAGCAGTGTGTTGGCAGCTCAGAGCTCCTGGACAGCACCTATGCAGTGATGAGACAGGAGAGACCAGGAGAGATCATTGATGCTTTATCTCAGACAACGGGTCCTGCCCTGGGTCCAAGGTGTAACCCCCTCCACTGATCCTGCTTTTGCTGCTGGGAATGAAGGGGGTTCTGGTGGCCCTGCTGTCTGTGGCATCACTAGGGAAAGTGGCTGGAGTTAGCTCTGTATCCATGAGGATGCTGGGTCCGAAGTGCCAGCGAGGTCAGGAGAGAAGGGGCCCTGTGAGGTGATCTACTGAGCTGCACCATGCTCATAGCGAGCCCTACTCTGAGCCCAGCATCACACAACAGGCTGTGGGGATATGGAAAAGCACCTCAGAAGGTCCCCTTGGCTCTGCTCAGGACTCTTCTGTCTGAGGCTGGGTGATGGATTTAGGCTGATAGATGGAAGAAAGGGAAACTGCTCTCAGATCTGCTTACTCTCTGCACTGGTGGATACCAAAACCCAGCAGGGTCTCTTTCCCTATCCAACAGCTTTTTCTCCACAAGGCCACTGTGTTGCTATCAGAACCAATGCAGATGTTACACCTAAGGGAGGGTTATGGCTCTCTTGGGGTGCTGCAGCTACACCCGTATGCACATGAGAATGCAAGTGAAGGGAACCACCATGCTGGAGTGGGTGTAAGGACCACTATGGTCCAGGACCACCCTCCAGAACAGCCAGGCCCCATCAGCACCAGGGATGCCTTGGATGCTCTGTGTTGGCTCAGGGAGCAGAGGCGGGAGGACTTCCCGTTATCCTCACGATGCAGCCCCTGGAGCTGCAGCATCAGGAGACTCCCTCGAGTCACACGACGCCCACCATCATGAGTCAACATGAACATTAATAACAGATAGAATAATCTCAGTGCTTCCCCCCGTCTTTCTCAATGTGCTGTCTCGCAGGATGTGGCCTCAAGATGCGGGTTGAGGTCCAGGAGCTCCAGTTCTGCTCACTTTCCTCATTGCCTGGTTGCATGGGTATGGTTGGGAGCACTCTGGGGGATGCAGGTGGTCCTTCAGAAGGGTGGGTAATGGATGGAAGAGGTCCCGAGCCCAGGATGGGGCTGAGGGATGCCCAAGAATCTGCGGGAGTTCCTGCATTGAAGCACAGAGCCCTGCCTGCTCAGTTGTGCAGGCAGCTAAGCTAAAGGAATAAGTAACCCAGCCGTGAAAAAGAAGCACTGGCCAAAGCCTCCCAAGGAGCTGTCTCTGCTTCCAGCTGCAGTCCCTGTTCCCTGGCTCCATTAGACCCTCCAGGAATGACAGCAGGGCCGGCAGATCCTGCAGCCTAGGAAAGACGTAAGCCTCTCCTTCCTCCAGCTCTCCAAGTGCTCTGAAATGCCTTTCACCAGCAGAATAATTAGAAATCTAATTCCTCTTTCTCCTGCTCAGCTCATTTTCTGTGGACAATTTGATTGTAAGAGTGTCCAGTGATGCAGAATAACCATCATATTTCTGCTAGGCATTGCCTCTGCAATTAGCGCTATTGATTGCAGCTGTCCTCTCACCTGCCGGATCCCAGGGACCAGGGTGATGGGGCCATGCACCATCCCTTGGCCTGTCCCATCCCATTGGACCCACAGGAGGGTGAGCTCTGCTCTCCAGCATGGCTCCAGTGCTGCTCTCTGCTCCACAGGGGTGAACCTCCTCTCCAGAGCTCACAGCTGCGTATGGAGAGACCCTCTTGGTGCCCCAGAGCCACCCCCAAGGACACAGAACATCTCCTCTCTGGTCAGCGAGAGCTATGGGGACCCTTTTCTTTCTGTAAAATACAAGAAATCAGATTTGACACCACCAAAGGTTCTGGGAGAGCCAAATTCTGCTGAATGGTTTGTTGGGAGGGGAAAAAAAGGCAAGATCAAAACATTTAATTTCAGCATCTCCAAAGTGAAATGTTCTGATTCCCCCCACCCTTCCAAATGACTTTGTTTCAAAGTTCCCCTTAATTTTATTTCTCCAAACATCAAGAAAATGTCTGTGAACTAGCTGTGGTTGGAAGCAAATGCATTGGCTTGGTCACAGCAAACCCTTTTGTTCAGCCCCCTCCCCAAGAGTTCCTCTCCTTCAATGTTGTTTGATTTATTAGCATTTGCAGGGGTTTTCATTCACAGCCCAGCTCCGAATTTCATGTGGTTGCGCTTTGCCGGTCATGAATGAGTCACAGATCTGCTCCTCTGCTCCACACAGGGACAGAGTTGTCTTGGGGGGCTGCAGGACTTGATTTGTGGTTGACTTCATCCCCTTGGTCTGACCCAAAGGTCTGTGGAAGATGCTGATTCCAGACCCAGACTGGAAACCTCATTGGGGAGAGCCAGGGCTTGGTGGTGCTTAGGAAAAGCAGAGCTGGGAAAGGGGCTGACCTCTCTCCCAAAACGCTGCACAAAGCAGGAGCCCTCCTGCGTCCGGAGAAGATGCTCTCGTGATGGAACCCATTGAATCACTACCTGATCAGCCACCAGCTCTTGGCCAAGGCGGTTTGGGCTCCGAGGTCCAGATGGCTGCAGTAAAGAGGAGCTTTCCAGAGCAAGAGAAAGTGGGTGTGAATAGCAGACTGTGCAGTTCATTTCACCCACAGCAGATTCCTGTCACAGCAGAACGTGAGCAGCCAAAGCGCTCCCTCCGGTCATGCTGCCGCCCAGTAACAGAGAGCTGTGCTATGGCTGGACCACACATACAGGTCTTGGACCCATCTTCCCTCCTGCAAAGCCCTACTTGTAGACCAAACTCCACCTTCATGGCATGATGGGTCTGTTAGTGACAGACCAACACAGAGGCCAGTCCTGAGCAGGGACTCCTTAGACACCCAAATCTCCTACAGCCATGATTTCCCATCACATGGAGGCATGAGGCATCCCTGCACACACTGTCACCCATCCCATGGCATATGGGTCACACAGGTGCCCCAGCAGTCAGACACAGGGAGGAAGCTGGGAGATGTCTGGGAACCAAGGAGGGAGGAATGGCTTCCTGGGAGGGAGAGGTGCTAAGAAGGAATTAGTGTCCGGATCTATAAAACACTTGGTCCCAATTATTATAATGCACTGATTAGGGGAACTCAATAGTTCTGCTGGTGGTTAATGGCAGTAATTACCCAGATATGACTACAGTGGCAATATTAATAACTCTGGGCCATTAGTATTTGTGAGCAATGAGCAGAATACGCGTCTGTGAGCCTCTTGCTTGGTCTCTCTCCTTCAGCTACAGCCTTTAGCTGGGCTGGGAGAGGGTCTGCAGAGGAAATAGACCCAGGACCTGGCTGAATGTTTGTGAGATGTAAAAGAGCATAGTTGGAACCACCCATGCAGGTATGGAGCTGGCCTCTTGTCCAGCAGCAGTGTTGGTGCTGAGGCTGGAAACCCAACTGCCCTGAGCAGTAGTGTCCCTTGTTTGACACAGGCAACTCAGCTGTGTGCGATGGGGCTCTTGCGCTGGTGTGAGCCCAAGTCTACCCAATAAAGAGGTCCTCTGATGGGTCCATTGCAGGGAGGTCTTCACAAACATGAAGAATGCCAACCCTTTGGCTGGGAGAGTGCGGAAGGGCCCCTGCAGGTCGCTTGGAGAGAGAAGAAGAACTGGCAGTACTCAAGACCAGGTTGGACAGCCCTTGGAGCAAGCTGCTGTAGCGGAAGGTGTCCCTGCCCATGGCAGGGGTTGGAACTGGGTGAGCTTTAAGGTCCGTTCTAACCCAAACCATTCTATGAGTTTATGAGAGTGGTGGGTGCTGCTTCTCTTGAGAGGCAGGACAGAGCTGGCGCAGCCAACATTGGCGCTCACACACCCTCAGATCGCCACTGAAGGACCTCACAAGATGCTGCATGAGTGTGATGCCTGCAAAGCCCCCACACCTCTGCCCTTCCTAAGCCCCAGTTTAGCTGATGTGAACCTTTGCTGTCTGCTCACAACGCGGTGTGGAAAGGGCCCCCATACAACAGACGGCTCTTTGTTGCATCCCCCTCCCCACAGAACACGTTTGATGGTGGGAAGCAGCTTCTCCGTAACAAGCCCAGGCTCCGCCTCGCCGCTGCGCTGCCCAAAGCCCCGTCCCCAGGGCCGCGTTACCAGCGCGCTTGTGGCTGTCTCCTCGGCTTCTCCGCTACCTCCTCTGTCTGCGTCTGCCTCGCAGAGACACACGGCTCCTGCCGCCTGGCATCTGCATTCCCGCAGGGAAACCCCTCGGACTGCACGGCCCGGCCCCGACTCCAGCCTCGGTCTGCGGCTTCTCAGCTATTTATAAACAAAAGGGGCCACTAATTGCTCCCTCATTTGCCCTCAGGCTGAAGAGAACCTCTGGGAGCTTGGGGATGGACGGGAGAGCAAGGGCATGCTTCCGGAGAGATGCTCACCCTCCATCCAGCCATCAGTGCTGCTTCCAAAGGCCAGGAGGGTTTGGGGATGGGAGCAGCAAGGGGGATGCTCCCTTCCCTTTGCACTCCGCAAATCCAGCCTACATCCTTGCTCCAAATACCGCAGGGAACTTTCCCGCTCCGTCTCCCCAGCTCAGCCGTAATGATGGGACTATTTAGCACACGGCGCAGTGTATTCAAACACTCCCGCAGTCAGAGGCACCCTGTCACCCAGGTGATGTGTCTCTTACATGCTGCCAATTTAGCAGCCGCGGCAGCATGACGCCCCTGGAATCTGGGTTAGCGCTGGCAGCTGCCGCTGCCGACAGCCCCCGCTCCATAGGGAGGAAGGGATGGGAGCGCGCAGCGCCCGCACTGGTGCACTGCCTCCGGACAAGTCCCCATCACACCCGGTGTAAAGTGTGAGACCACAGTAGCCCCGGCTCCAGCAGGGATGTTCCAAGGAGGCACATAAAGAGAAAAGCCCCAACCTCTGGTTATTTTCTACTCTAAATTTCGTGACGAAATCTTTTTCCCTGCGTTGCCATCAAATTTCCCCCTCCCTGCCAAAGCCTTTCCTTTCAGAACGAAAAGCCCCAGACAAAAGCTATTGGAGATGAGGAGGATGCCCTGCTTCCCATCAGCCAGAGCTTGATTTTCCTAACCAAGACCAGAAATAATTTTCCACCCTGAGAATTTCCAGTTTCTTGGTTTCTGTTACAAAAAAGTGACAGATATTCCCCAGCCCAGCATTCTGCAGGGGTCACAGAGTGAGTGACCAGTGCTTGGGCATAATTACACAGTGGTGAAAGTGTTTGCAGTGGTTTCACTCCAGTGAATGGACAACACTCTCCCCCTGTTGCATCCCTCTGGTTCTTGTACCCTGCGTGGAGGCAGGGGTCAGACCTGAGTGTATGGGGTGACCTTATTGAGCACACAGGGCTGCAGGCACACCATGGTTTGCATGAAGCATAGTATGGAGAGGACTGGCCATAGGATTCACCCTGATCCATCCCAAAATGACCTGTCCCTGGTTCACATCCACGTATGGCGAGAGATGTGGATGAAGTGATAGGTTTGGAATTAGGAAGCTTCACATTTCTCTTTCATTCACTGCCATGACTGACCTACAACCTATCATCAAGAACAGCTTCTGATGCAAGAAGACTCAACTTTCCTTTGTGCTGGATTGCCCAGAAGTTAGAGCAGTGGATTCACAGAATCGTTGTTTCATATTCCATTTCAGCCTTGTCAAGGGTCCTTTTGGCCATTTCCTAACTCCTGCTGTCTTAATGTGTCTCAGCTCATGCATCTTCATGGGCTAGAAGGTTGGGGAATCACAGCACTGGAGCCTGGTTTGCACTTTGATGCCATTCCCACTGTCGCTGCAGCAGGGTTGGTGTGGGGTGTGAAGGTGGGAGGTGGTGGAGTTGTCTCCCAGCTCCCCTCCACGTGCACCAGGAGCACGTGGGGATGCTGCAGATGCTGTGCCTCTGTTTCTGCATGCTCCATTCCCCTGTCACACCACCTCCACTCCAATCCTGCAGCTGGGGCTTGGGAAGGGATGGATAATTTCATGATCAATAGCAACACTGGTAGTTATTCTTGTTGAGAGAAGGTTAATTGCACCTCCTGCCTGTGGGCACTGGCTGATCACTGCAGGGGCTAGGAAAGCATTTTTGCTTGTGTTCAGCATTTCACAACCTGATGGGTTGCAGGATGAGGGGTACCCCCATGTGCTGAAGCACCAGATGCTGCCAGGGGAGGCATAGGGGAGCATTGCTCTGCCCCTGCTATAGGATGGGGTGTTTGCTGGTGTGGACCCTGTGTAGTGTGTGGAAAGGACCTTAAGATCATCCAGTTCCAACCCCCTGTCATGGGCAGGGATGCCTCACACTAGACCATGTCACCCAAGGCTCTGTCCAACCCGGCCTTGAGCACTGCCAGGGATGGGGCAGCCACAGCTGCTCTGGGCACCCTGTGCCAGCGCCTCAGCACCCTCACAGGGAACTTATCTCCAGCCTGAACTTCCCCTGTGTCAGTTTGAACCCGTTACCCCATGTCCTATCACTGCAGTCCCTGATGAAGAGTCCCTCTCCAGCATCCCTGTAGCCCCCTTCAGACACTGGAAGCTGCTCTGAGGTCTCCACACAGGTTCTCTTCTCCAGGCTGAACAGCCCCAATGTTCTCAGCCTGGCTCCATATGGGAGGTACTCCAGCCCCTGCTCATCCTCATGGCCCTCCTGTGATGCTGTGCTGGGTGTGCTCATTGCCCATTACCCACTCACAGCCACAGGATGACTGGGATTTGGGGGGAGGGAAGCCCCTGAATGCACTCCCAGGATGTTTTGGGGCTACCCTGACCTCTGCAGATGACACAGGGGCACAGGGGCTGCCCTGTGAGGCACAGGGATATATCTCCCCATAACCATGGTGGCTGAGCTGCTTCTCTGCCCCCAGCCCTGCTGCAGCAATGTGCTGCAATAAAAGTTTATGAGTTGTGGCGGATAAAGACTTTTGTGCAGCCGGCAGTGAGAACAGCCAGAGGCTGCATGGCTCTGAGCATCCTCCCTGCATAGACCCCAGCAGGCAAGAGCTCCCATACTGGCTGTGCTGGGCAATGGGGACAGGACTGAATCCCGTGGTGCAAGGGTACCAGTGGAGAAAAGGGTGAGGATGCTGCTGATGGCAGGTAACACAGCACAGAGACCTCTGTGACTTTGCACAGCTGAAGGAACATGGTCCTGCATGTCTGCCTGTCTATGACCTCCCCTGTGCTCTCTTATTGTCCATTCCCAGACATTCCCGCCCCCCTTTTCCCTCTCTTCTCCCTCCTGCATTCACAGTCTGTGCCTGTGGCCTCGTCTCCAGCCTCGCGTGTGACCTACTTTAACTCACACAGCCCCAGTTCTTGCCTTTTCTCTCCAGAACAATGATGCTGTCCGGGTACCATGCTGTGTGCTCTGAGCACAATGAGAACAGAGCCTGTCACCGAGCACCCGCTGGTGCAGCATCCACCATGGCCGGTTGGTGCTGAGCTACTGGATGGATGCCCAGGGCTCCCATTATGGGACCATTCCCCATGGTGAAAGACTGCAGGGATCAAGACAGGGATGTTCCACCTCAGAGGCCTCTGCTGGAATGAGAAGCAGGTCTAAGTACAAGGAGCTGGGATCCTCCTGCCACAGTGAGTTCAGGTTCAGGACAGAGCTGTAGGACAGGGAGGTGCCACATCTGCAGTGGGTCATGGAACAGTTTGGGTTGGGAAAGACCTTAAAGCTCCTCCAGCTCCAACCGATGCTGTTCCGACCCAGTCCTGGGAACATGTTTGTGTCACAGGGGTGTGGTGGCCTGGCTGCAGGCAGGATGGGTGCCCCAGTGGCTTTATCCCTGCCCTGATCAGAGCTGCTGCTGCTTTAGTGTGCTCTGTGCCGCAGGGATCCTGCAGGGAGCTGGATGAGCACTGCTCCTCTGGGGAAAACCATCTCCATGAGAAATCCCATGGGAAGCAGTGGGGGAGCTGCTGCACCATGCACGCAGGCACACACAGGAGGTGTGTGCACCATTGGGTGCACAGTATAAGTGCTAAGAATGGAGTTGGAGTGCTGAGGCAGGAGGCTGTGCTGGCTCACCTGCTGCCTTACCCAAGCTATATGGATCTATGCAATGCTGATGGAAGGCAATTGGAGCACCGGGATGCCCAAGCCCAGGCTGTCTGTGGGTGCACTGAGAGGAGGGAGCTCCCCGCCTTGGCTAATGGGAATAATAAGGTAATTAGGGGCTGTATAATCAGCATGGAGGCAGGGCCTCGTTGCTATGAAAACACTGAGTCAAGAGATGCCCTGTCTCCTCCTGCACACCTGATCAGTCTCTGGATAGATGCTCTCCTGAGGTTTGTGGCTACTCAGAGCTGCCCCTGCTCCTTGTTACAGAGCTGGGAAAACTTCATCCTTCCTTCATCCACTGCTGTCTTCATCGGCTTTGTGATGGGGAAGCATTGGAAGGGGTTTCCACCCCAAGAAGAAGGCAGGGCAAGAGTTCCCCTGCGCTGCAGTGCTGTTGGCTCATCCTTTCCTCTGAGCAACGCTCTTGTGTGCTTTCTTTGAGGTTTCCACATAGAGATGATAAATCATTTCAGCCCTACCTTGCCCCTGAGACATCTCCAGTCCCATCTGCCTGGGGCTCCCATGCACACAGGGATGCCTGATTCAGGGATGGGGGTTGTGGGAATACAGCTCAAACGCACCATGTAGCACTGACTGCCCATTGCATCCAGGCTGCATCTCCAGCCCCAAGCAGATACCTGTTGCTGTGCATCCCTGCAGAGCAGAGATGGTGACGCAGCATCACCTCAGCACCTTTCCCACACATCACATTCAGTTCGGGACTGCCGGTCTCCTGCACCCACACACCCTGGATGCCTCCTGCTCTCACAGCAAAGCAGGGGAGAGCCAGGATCCATCCCCTGCCCACCGCATGCTGCTCTGCCACCACAGAGGCCAGGCATGGAGCGCTGACAGGGGCTGTAAATTGTCAGGCCCCGTAAAACATTTAATGATTTTGAATTTATCTGCATCAATAAATACATGACAAGGTAACAGTCAAATAAATACCCATTAGTGCACTCACGCTCTCCTTTTTTAATTACGAGCTCGGGTGTAACCAATCATTTTCTGCTAAGCAAGCGCTCCAGGAAATCTTCATTAGCACCAGCCCTTGTGAGCTGCAGCCTGGGGAGGAGGGACATGAGCCAGGAGGGAGGTTTGGCCCCAGCTGCATCCTGCCCTCACCCAGCACAGGCAGTGGGTCTTATGGGCAGAATGGGCTCCAAGGTCCATTTTGTTGCTCTGCAGCAAAGCTGGGCTCTGTGCTGTGCTGGTACTGCTGGGTCTTCGGAGCCTGGGAAAGACCCAGAGACCTGGTGGTGGAAGGGGGAGTGAGAGGCTTGGACCAATTCAGGAGGATGGTGGTACCCACTGGTGAGGATGGTGGTACCCACTGGTGAGGATGGTGGTACCCATTGGTGAGGATGGTGGTACCCACTGGTGAGGATAGTGGTACCCACTGGTGAGGATGGTGGTACCCACTGCTGAGGATGGTGGTACCTGCTCCTCCAGGCCAGGCTAGAGATAGTATTAAGAGAGAGGATTTGGGGCACTGATCCTGGCTGAGGGATCTCTACACCCCAAGGGCAGCATTTTCTGGAGTTGGATGCCAGGTTATCAAAGCACCTGCAAAGAGGGGTGGGTATCCTTTGTCACCAGTCCATCACTCACCACACTGGGCAAAGACAGTGCTGGAGGGGTGCAAACCACCCACGTCAGCATCCCAGAGCAAGACTTGCTCTGGGAGATGCCAGACTCAAGTGGGGTCATGAAGAAGATGCAAATATACTGAGGAACAGGACTGGGCAAGTCTATTGACTGCAAAATAAAAGCTGGAGCACCAGCTTCGCTGCTGCAGAAAACCTCCCACGTGAGCCCTGGTGCTGCTGCTGACAGCACTTGCTGCCTGCTGTAAGGAATAGTGAAAGGAACAGGCAGGAGGATCAGGGAATAACACAAGTCTTTGACTGGGGAGGCCCTGGTGGGGATGGTGCAGGGTCAGGCTGATGGCCAGCACTGGGCGCTGGAGTCAAGGGAAGAGCCTTCTCTGTCCCATTCGAGCATCTCTCGCATCAGTCTTCCCTCTGTGTCAAACCACTGGCTCAGAGAGGGGCAGAGGGAGAAACCGGCTCCTTTGCTCTGTCTTATTTCTATCTGGCAACGTTTTTCCAGCAGAGCAGCTTTTAAAGTCTGAACATCTCCTGGGAACATGTTGATCCTGATGATATTTTTCTATGGAGAAGTGTCAAATCAAATGATTTCCACTTTCCCATTTTGTTTCAATAACTTCGAAAGGATTCTTTCCAATGAGAGACGAACATTTCAATTTGACATTATCATTTGGTTTCATTCCATTTGGGCTTTTATATTATCAGATTGCTTCAAATCTACATTTCTGTTCTATCTATCTCCCATTTTACTGTTTAATGATTCAGCAGCATGAAGATATCAAACATTTTGATATTTCTGGGTGGAATTTCAGCCCCCAATTTGTACATAGTGTAACAATCTGCATTGGGGAGACCCCAATCCCAGGGGAGGGAGATGTCATTGTGCAGCTGCTTCTGCCTCCAGCGCAGAGCATCGTGCCAGAGGCAGCAGTGGATCTGCTCCCCAGCACCAAGGGAAGGCAAGGAACCTGCTTTCTGCTTCACAACGCTGGTGGAAGAGGGGCTGTGTCTTCACATCCTCTGGGCACAGACTGCATTTCGCCCTATAGACTGGTGTCACATCAGCTCTCATGCAACCGGTGCTGGGCTCTTTCTCTGGAGAAGGTGGTGTGGCAGCATCCCCAGGCACCGTGCTCTGTGCAGTGGGATGCCCTTTTCCTGCTGCTCCCATAACGCTGCTCCCTGCATGTAGCCTGCCAGGCTCCTGCGCCTCACCCACCAGCACCCTTCTGTTACCAGGGTAGATGGAAAGCTGGTTTAATGGGTATTTATGGTTCCCATCATAGTCTTGTGCTGCCTGTCCTTTCGTGTGGCATTGCTGCCATGTGTCCAAGCAGTGGATGGGGGTGAGGTCTCTTGGTCTGCATGGGGGGAATGAGGCTGCCTGGGAGCATCAGCACACCCCTGGCACCCCAAGAAATGCTTCAGTACCCCCTGGGGAGGGGCTTTGGACAAGGGCCCATAGCGACAGGACAGGGGAATGGCTTTAATCTGCCAGAGGAGAGGCTGAGATGAGCTCTTGGGCAGAAGCTCTTCCCTGTGAGGGTGCTGAGGC